>SNQJ01S0014156.1:17530-44343 GCA_010110895.2 Picea sitchensis
TCTATGAAAACTCAAAGGTCAAGAACTTCTTTATGTCAACTCTTCAATTGCTTCTCTCACTTGTCATCGACTATTTCTATTCTTCGCGCCCAAACCTATAGTCTAATCCAACTTGTACTTCACATTAAATTATTTCCATACTCTGTAATAAATTCGACTTATTCTATGGATCATGGTCTAGATCTTATAGTGTGTCATAATCTTGTCACCACTTTCCATTTATGGCTACCTATCTCTACTACTTCCCCATTATGATTTCTCTTTAATTTGTATCCCATCATGTATGCTCTTTAATGTGTTTCCCTCCCTCTTTGTAAATATTTGTCGCACTTCAATTTTCCTTTGTGTGCATATGAGACACAATGTTAATGCACACTGATATTTTAGTGTGTCCCTATAAATGCACCGTTATGCTAATTTTTAATAAGTGGTGTGTTTTGTGTTGTGTGATTCACTAGTTTAGTTTATTCCCTATAGCACATCAATTTGTGGTGCCTCATTTAAAATCACATGTGTCATTAATGTACACCAGTAAATTTGGTGCTCCATGTTTCTTGGAGCACCAATATGTATTTTTAGTGGTGCAATGTGTTTTATAATGTACATATCATGGGGAATATCATCATATGCACTGCTATACTAATTTTGAAACATGTGATACGGTGCAATGCGGTGAGGTGCACCAGTGTGGATTGTTCTCTATAATTCCCTAGAGTGTTCATTGCAAAGCCAATGATTCTTCTAAGACATGACCCACCATTAATGCACACTAGACATGTGAGTGTGCCATGTTATTGGGAACACCAATGTGTCTTGTTTAGTGGTGAATTGTTATTTTATAATGCATCGATGATGGGATGTCCCACTAGATGCACTCGTAGGATAATTTGTTATTATGGGGTTCGGTGCGGCGAGGTCCACCAATGCAGTTGATTTTCTAGAATGCATTGGTGGGTTTATTTCAAAGACGTAAATATTCTGTTTTAAATAATATCAATATATTTGGAACAAATAATAATAATATTAATGTAATTTAAAGTCCAAGTCTCAAATTGACATATAAAGCTCAAATAAAGCTCTATCTAGAACTTCTCTAAACCTATATGTTATGAATAAGAATAAAGAAGGCTACGCTACATTATGCTATTGAATTGTATTACAACGCTGTAGATCCATTTAACATATATGAAACAAAGGCCATGATTATTAAAATCTATACCTCCTTATAGGAAAGCAATTTCCTAGATATAGAAAAAGTTGATCAATTAGATTCCACGAGTTGTAGAACAGCCAGAGCTAAATACAGAAAAAGAAAAGGAAATAATGTCAGAATGATTCGTTTATGAAGTTGAAATCCACTTGACAAGTTACTTTCAGTCGACTAGACACCCATCATGCCTGTGAAGGATAAAATTTCGTAAAGAATACTTCGTTCTCTGTCGTATTATTTC
Organism: Picea sitchensis; assembly: GCA_010110895.2. Lineage (NCBI taxonomy): Eukaryota > Viridiplantae > Streptophyta > Pinopsida > Pinales > Pinaceae > Picea > Picea sitchensis. Next base: position 18,982 of record SNQJ01S0014156.1, read on the forward strand.
TAAAAGAAGGAATGACAAGCAATAACAAGCATGTGTGGACAGTGGAAGCAAAGGTATTTCTACTAAACCAAAAGTCTAAATTATATAAACAACAAAAAGCTTAAAAATAGTTTTGACAAACTATGATAAAATATCTCCTTTTTATGGGCCAGCAGAATAAAGCTGCAGACCAATGGTATGAGTTCTCATTCGATCCCACAAGAAAGTGACTAACTATTCAATGAACATGCAACGTATTGATTTTTAAAAGTAACCCATTTCCTGGTTAGGGTTTTTTACCGGATTGTCCACGACAATGGTGTTATATTTGGAAATCCTTTCTTGTCTAAAGAGGATACCTCGACTTTATTCCAATCAAGAGTTGGACTGTGATAGGTATAAGAATTACAGGGTAGCCCGGAGATAACCAGAGTGATTGCTCAATCTGGTCGAGACGAAAAGAAGTTAGACCGATTTCAATTTTTGTTTGGCTTTGTCGGCGGAGTGGTTTGTTTTACAGTAGTTATCCCAGAGATGTCGAGATTGACAGGGCCACTGACAGCTGGGGGAGTTATAGGGGACGTTTTGGATATGTTCACGCCGAGCATAAAGATGACTGTGGTTTATAATTCCAATATGCAGGTCAACAACGGGTTCGAGTTCATGCCTTCAGCCATTACAGCGCCTCCTCGTGTTGAAGTCATAGGCGGTGACATGCGCACATTTTATACTCTGGTAATTTTAACCTTTTTATTTATCCACGCTGTTCTTCTCTGCGATCCTTGTTTTTGTAGTAAGTGTCTACATTTCAACTACGAAGCCTTTAAATTCAAATTCTGCTTCTCGTTTATCTGTAAAACTAAAACTAGAACACAGAGAAAATAATGGTTCGTTTTCTTGAATTAATTCTGTTATTTTCTACCGGACATATTCAGATTATGACGGATCCAGATTATCCCAGTCCCAGCGATCCCACAGAACGCGAGTATCTATACTGGTATGCGAGTACATTGTGTAAATATTTCTACGAAATAGCAGTTAATGACATTGAGTTGAATTTGAGCCTTATTTAGCTGTTGAATAATTGCTTTTCCACCACTTAATAACGCCTCAAATATCCATGTTATATTTTGCAGGATGGTCACTGATATCCCCGGAACAACATCGAATTCTTTTGGTAAGCATTGAATGGATTCTGAAATCTGTAATGAAAAACAATCACATGACAGAGCCAAAAGGTGCCCGGTACACCGTAAACAGTAATACAATCACCTCGCTCTCCTTTTTCATTCGTTTGGATTTCTATATTTCAGATCTACGAGCCAGATAGTGTCGAGTCCTCTCTTTGCTAATATCCGGATTTCTCTTTTTATCTTTCCTGTCAAATCTTACCTAATAAACTGTTTAATTCCATGTGTCAAGTTTGTTATTTGGCCTTTGAGCTAAAACTATTATAGCTGCTAAATGGCCGTGGCGAAGCAATTAAATGGTCACACAGTAATTTATTAATCATATTAAATAAATGTTAAAAAGTAAATATGTTAAGGAAAGTTTTTAAAAATGTTAGAAAGTTATAAACATGATATCTCTATTTTAGAAAGAGTACTAAAAATATGCTAATATTTTCAATTGATAACTATAGGATTGAAATTTATGATTAAAAAATCATTAAATATACCATTATCAATAAATGTAAACCTTTAAACGTAATTAATGCATCCTAAGCTCATGGCCATCCAAATGAATTAATACCTATTTATTAGGTATATTCAATCTTTTTTGTTCCATTTTCAGAGATCAAACTTTACATATTTACAAGGTCGCTGAAAATTTGATTAGTTTTGCACAATGATATCTTTGTTGTTCAAATCTGGATTAATACTGTGTGAAGCTCGATTAACGGTAATTGAATATTTATGTTCAGGTAGAGAAATGGTGAGTTATGAGATTCCAAAGCCTTTAATCGGCATCCACCGCTACGTATTCTCTCTGTTCCAGCAGAAGGGCCGGCAAACGGTGATCCCTCCTTCATCGCGCCGCCATTTCAACACCAGGCAGTTTGCACAATATAATGGACTTGGGTTGCCTGTTGCTGCTGTTTATTTCAACGCGCAGAGAGAGACCGCCGCTCGGGGACGTTGAAATGATCTAAACAACGTCCTGCATACATGCTTAATGTCCATTACCGTATACTCATAATAATATATTACGTCCTTCCTGCACTGCATTAGGGTTTTCATAGCTGAGAGAATACAAAGACTGTTCCTTTGTCAATATGCTTTCTAGAGTTCTTCAGACTGTAGATGTCCACCTCTTGTTATGACTGGTGTTGAATTTTGTAACTATGGTCCGTAGAAAAGTCATATCTGTTGGGGAGTTCAGAGACAGTTCGCCTCATTTGTAACTCAAACAATTCTGATGACGTAGTAAATATTGTGGTTTCTTTGTGATCTCAACTATTATTTTACTGAATTTCTAAAATATGATTATTTAACAATAAATTGAAAAGTGGAAAAAAACATCATTATAACTAAATTTAAATTAAATTGATTATCCGTTTTCAGAAATATTATACTATTATCTATTCTACTAGTAAAAACAGAAACGATATTTCCAATTCAATTTCGTCTAAAAAAACCCGCCATTTAACTGATTATGATTATCAGTTTTCAGAAATATTATACTATTATCTATTTCATTAGAAAAATCTTCAACTGGTTTAATAAAACGATCTTTCCAATTCAATTTAGTCTTAAAAAAAACTCATCATGTCTCTGTATGCCAAACAGTAACTCTTAACCCTTAAAAATGTTAGTTTGTTTGTACTCATAAACTGATTTTAACATTAAAAAATGCCTTAACAACACACTCCCTCACTAACTTTCTTACATTTCTAGGATTTTTTCTAAATATTATAAATTATAAATATTATATATTAAAAAATATGTTTACAATTTAAAATATTGTTATTGTTATATACAGATTTTAAAAAACATTTATAAAAACACATTATTAATCAAATAGAAATAGAAATAAAAATATTTTCTTATATCATATATATATAGATTTGATATCTATATTACTTAAACGTTTTTAAGAAAATATTGTTATTGTTATATACAGATTTTAAAAAACATTTATAAAAACACATTATTAATCAAATAGAAATAGAAATAAAAATATTTTCTTATATCATATATATATATAGATTTGATATCTATATTACTTAAACGTTTTTAAGAAAATATATGATTTAAATATAAATAAAAATACTTTAAATGTGATATATTTATCAAATTACACTAATTAAAATTATATTTCTCGAAGTTGAAAGTTAAAGAGTTCTAAGTTATAGAAAGTTCACTCGGCAAGTTTAATTTCATTTCGAAAAATCTTAGAAAATTACATATAAATTTGATCAATAGATTTTGAGATTAAATAGTATAAAGTTTATAATAACCTATATAACCTAAAATTATAGAATAATTTAGAACAATAACATAATATTTTTTTTATAAGTAGGAATGTATAAAACTCTGTTAAAATCAAAGAGTACACAGAATTTTCATGGTTTCAAGCTGTAAACACTGAGTTTTCTTGAGGGGAAACCAGCCGAGCCAGTCGAACCACTTCATAACTAAAGTCTTAGACTGCTATTGACACAAAATAGATTTCAAAATTCAGGCCCCTATCGGTGGCCTTTACAACTGTGAAAGGTATAGACAACATGACAATAATATCCATGGACAAATGCATAAAAGGTGGCCATGCACATGGCAAAACAACAAACATATATCACTTGTATGGGTTGTAGTGTGGCCATGTGACCATGCAGAAGGCGTCAAATGTCGTGTCCCCGGGAGGAGGTGGCATCTCCTCGACTGGTGTCTCATCCAGTTGCATGGCATCCTCCCTCTGTGGTGGCACGTTCTCTTCCTTCTGAATGTCCTCCGGCCGAGATGGAAGCCTATGCTCCTCACGGTCTTGCTCTGCGTGGCCCAAAGTTTCTAGTGCCAACACTGGTTGAGTTGTTGCTACTGCTTGGGCTGCCTCTGCTGCAAGGTGATGAGCACCCTATAACGCAGAGAGAAAATGCAGGAGTTGAGAGGCTTTGTCGTTCAGGGTCTCCAGAAGGAACCTAAGGTCATCCATGTCCCGACGCAGGTCGAATACCAACCTTTGCACCAGTGCAAAGCCGGTCTGCCATTCGCATTCTGGAACAACGTTGGAACCCGCTCGAGATTGGGGTTGTTGTCGTGGATGTTGACTCGCCTCCGGACCATCCATATAAAATCTAGCGTTGTGAGGTTGGTCCTGAAGCGAATGGGTGGCCGGAGAGTTGGGAGGAGCCAAAGGGCATAGGTGTGAAACAAATGCCGAATTTCCTGAAGGTCCTAGGTTGTGATCTAGTGAGGCCCCTCAAGAGTCCAACCCCTCCATTTGGTTGGCCAGGGACGCAGCAAGGGGTGGGAGAGAAGAATGAATTTGAATCGACTATCCCAGGGAGGAGGACGAGGTGACCAAAGAGGAGGAGGATGACAGGGAGGGAGCAGGCGGGGGATGGAGGGCTAGGCGGGGTCGGTTTGGCTACCAAGTCAACCCGCGTTTCGACTTCCCTTGTAGCTGGGGCTTCTCTGGGACACTAGGAGAGAGAAAATGCACCAAGAACAGGCGAGGAGAGGAGAATAGAAGAACAAGGAAAGGAAGGGAAGGACACCGAGCTCTTAGAAGAACAATGAGGAAGGAATGGGCCATTTGGAGCCACTAGAGAATTGAAATAGGATGGGGAGCTGGTGAGGTTCCATAAATGGATGAACGCACAAAGTAAAGGCCAAGTGAGGGTGTTGGTCCATCGAAGGGAAGCGAAGGCAGAGCACGGCACACTAAGAGTAATGGCACCCTGCCTCAAGTGAGGAAAACTTAAATTCATGAGGCAGGTGAGAGGGAGTGGCACGTGGTCGTCACGTGGCCGACGCTCCTGGCTACTCGGCTCGATGCGTGTGCTCCACTAGCACCCCATCCAAGGACAATAACATATAATTTAACTAAAATAAAATTTTCATTATTATTAGCAGTCGTTGTTAGCTGTTATTGTACAATTTAGTTTCATGTTTATGTCAAGAATTAATAAGAAACTTTAAAATGTTTCTTTAATATGTACATGAATCACTGTTTCTCAAATTATAAAGTGAATAACTGTATATGAAAATAACATATAATTTAATTAAAATAAAATTTTCATTATTATTAGCAGTCGTTGTTAGCTGTTATTGTACAATTTAGTTTCATGTTTATGTCAAGAATTAATAAGAAACTTTAAAATGTTTCTTTAATATGTACATGAATCACTGTTTCTCAAATTATAAAGTGAATAACTGTATATGAAAATATAATCCAAATAAATATTTTATAAACAATGTTCGATGACCATAAAACTCGTTCACTTTTTATTGAGAGAAATATCATGTATGATTATAAAACTCGTTCATTTTTTAAACTACATCAATCACTGTATGGAATTATAATCCAAATAAATCATTTTATAAACAATCCTCTATGACTATAAAGCTACACTTATTCATAGGTTGGCACAAACCATTAGACTCTATCGAAAGAGTTTAAATAATGTATTGAAATAGGTTATGTAAAATGCATCTGTGAAGTCTTTTGGTGGATATTTTTTCCTGGGCATTTACATTCATTTTCCAAGGTATTTTTTAACGATCTTAAATCCTTTCTTTTCATATTTCTCAAGATATTAAAATACCGGCCGTTTGTTTCATCGTGTATTAAATATATAAGGTTACATAGACGCTCAAGGCTGAAGGATAAGCACAGTTCAAAGTATAAATTGTAGTGTAAGAAGTATTGCGCTGATCATCGGGCAAATTTGAACCTGATTTCTTATTCTCTGTGAATGATTTCTTATTCCTTAATTGCGTGTTGTGTAAATGAAGCAGACAAAAAAGTCAGAGATTTTATAAAATAAATCCATCATCTCACAAAATAAAAAGATTTTATGTGTGATATTGTAGACCTTAAGTCACCATATATTGAGCACAGAGAAATATAAGAAATAAACGTATTTTATATGTCATATTTTAGATCTTAAGTCTGGATGTTAAATTAAACGTAGAGGATACATATAGTGGGGAGATTTTGAGATACCATGCACTCATAGGACGTTCAAACAGATCTACCTTCTCATGGCATGGGCAAAGGCCATGTTTCTTATTTGGTTGCTTGACACTCTAAGAATATTTTATCTCGACTATGTCTTTTCATCTAGAGCATACCTATAGTTTGTTTTAGGCTATTGGGGAGTCACACTCCTACTCTAGTGTAACTCTTGCTTAGTTAGACAATTGTTAACACACTTCCGTGCTTACTTAGACAATTGTTAACACTGTTTAAAACTTAGTGTTATTTAAGCATGCATCCATGAACATAAAATTCCAAAAGAACAATCGTGGAACAAAAAATGAAGAGAAATACAAAAATAGTGCCGGCGACACAAACCATGCCTTACATGAGACTAAGTCTTTGTTATTGTGAAACAGTTACAAATGAGCACTACCGACTTGCTTTACAATAGGGAAGAGTCAAATGAGTGGCCTCACCGCACGTGGACACTCAAGAACAAATCCATCTTCACAAGACTCTCTATCCCAACCATCTTTGTGATTCCCTCCACAAGAAAAGACTTGGTGTCCTTTCGTTTCCATAGAATTTCACCAAGCTAACATAGATTTTCCTTCTGCCTCACACATGCCCCCACATACCTGCGTTTTGAGACTTCCCCAAAACCCTTGAAAACGTCCAACTCTTGGCTACAACTTGCTCTCCAAATCTCTTGTCAAAATTCACCATGCTCCCTTTTGGTTCTACGCCCTTGGTTTTATATGGATTCCAAGAGTCAATTGTGAAAAAATCTACATGTCTTGGGTGTGTCACCCCTCTTCACAAACTCATAGTCAAGTAACTCATCAAACCCTTCCGTAAACTCGATGCACCCATCCAAATCCCACACAATCGTCATCAATTTTTTCTTGAACTCGAAGGCCTCCTTCTTGGGAACACCCCCCTTTCCTTGTGTTCTCTTTGTGTCGATCATCATGACTCCTCATGTGTGTGTCCATGGGGTCATCCAATGTATCTAGTGCAGCCATGTCACCAAGGGAAAACGGGTCCACTCCCTTTTCATGCTCCCAAGCCGCCTCTCCCTTGCTCAAATGCAACTCAAGTCTCCATTTATCCTTCTAAGCTAATTAAGATGTATGCCCCCTTGGTGTCGCATGTCACCCTCATGTGCTCAAGGTGCTCCTTCTTACAACCAAAAATATGTGTCTTCCTAACAGATGGCTTCCTTCCTTGTTCTCTTCAACTTCCCATTGTCAAATCTTCCCAAGGAGTGCCCCCTGGGTGGGTGTCGTGGGAGACCCTTACAAATTCTCCCACTCCAAGTTGTTATGCCCATGACAATATTGGTCAATTTACATGACGTCTCTTCCCATATCCGAATATCGTCACCACTCAACCAATGATTCTCCCTCAATCATTGTTTTCATGGAAACCTCTCCTCAATAAGTTCTTCAAAGTGTGTTGAAGTGTCAGATGCCCTTAATGGACGATGGCTTCGATACTTCAAATTTGTTGTTTGTGTGTTATGTGTACATTAGATCCTCTCAAGTTTCAAACTGGTTGGGTGATCAATCCAAATATCGCATCCAAAAAACATTTTTGTCTACCTCATCATCATGTTGTCTAACTCCCCTTTGTATTGTTAAGTCTCCCATTATAGTCTCAACCTGTTCTCACTTAGTTGAAACCCTTCATTTTTGGACAAGGCATTTCCCCTTGCCATAATCTGGCAAGTCACGTCCACAATCCATTTTTCATTTTTGAACTCCACTGCTTGAGTGTTTCGATGAAAAATCCACTAGGCATCATCATTCATGTTGCTTTCGCTTGGAAACATGTCTCAATCCTCTTCGTTTAGTAAGCAGAGTATATCCAATACCGACTGCCAAGGTTATTGGCATACAAGGTGTCATATGTGTGCTCCATGTGCAAGTATCGCATGACCAAATGGACTTCCTTTTATGTGTATCCAAACCCCTCAAGTTGTTCTGGGGTAAGTTGGAAGTCGTATATCCCCATGGCCTTCCTAAAAAATTGGCAATACCTGCTCGATTTCGGTCTTCATCTCCTACCTTTTCCACATCCATCTCCAAATATATTTTAGTAAGTTCTTTCAGTCACTATCTTGGCTCAACTCTTGGAGTTTCTATGGTGGATAGGTCTATCGCCCAATCTTCCACAATGTCCATAATCTGTTGTTGATGGCTATTCACTTGGTGATGTTCCTTCTACTCCATGGCAAGTGAATATTCCAATTGTCACACAACTAAAGAGATTAGTTGTCTTGTGGATGTCAAACATATTCAATAGTTCACAACACCAACGATGTTCAACTAGATTGTGAATCCACAACGATCCACTTGGCCTGGACTACACCTTCTCTTTTTTTAATTCATTAATTAGTTATGTTTGCATCTTATACTTAGAACATTCCAACAAGTAAAGAGACTATTCATACAAAATAAAACAAAATTTTCAAGTGGGAGGCCAAACTAGCATAAAACCTAATTCTTTTTATTCAAGAACAAGAGTGTGCGGAGCCTCTAGCTTGTCGCATATGAAGAAAGTTTACAAGGGAGATTTCACTTAGTTTACAAAAATAACCTAGAAAAAAATAGATAGAATCAACTTTGGCAAGTCACCTAGTGCCCTACCTTCATTTACTTATTCAGAAGTCTAAATGAACTTATCTTATTCATGTTTCATCTATGCATGCCTCCTCTCTTCTTAACTCGTCCATCTCCTTCTTCGATTCAGAACATGTCTTAAGTCTTTAAATTTCTTCCCTCTAAATTTTCTTCTCCATCGTGCCTTATAGGCACCCATCCTAAGATGGAACATGCCCTATATTTGAGCCAACACATTTGTTTGGTAACTTGTCCACTTTATTTTGGGGAGACTTCTGCCTAAGGGGCACACATCCCTTGGGTCAGTCGACCGACTCACCCAAGAACACACACTTTTCTCCTTGTCGAATAATAGTTTCTATTTGGGAACCCAAGTCATGCCTTGACCAATCTTCCAACCTCTCTTTCTCTCTAGCGTCCATGGCACATCCATTGGTTGCTACTGAGTCCTATTGGTATGATGGGTTCCCAAGGCATTTGAGCTCACCCAATAAATATTTCCTTGGTCTATTGGCTAGAATGGGAACCCTTTTTCCTAAGGTCTTACATCCTCCCTGACCCCATTACATGGTCATCCTCATCAATCCAAGAATCGGTGATCCTCTGTGCTTCTCCTCGAACTTGTGGATCTTGTGCTTCCACCTCCATAGTTCCTCTCTAGGAAGGATGGAAGGAGCACTACCCAAGGAGGAGAGCACACATCTCAAGGTAGACTAGCATGGTGCTACCACAAAAGTTGAACCTCCTTTTAAATGCAGTGCACTTCACCACAATGGCCAGATGGAGGGCATCTCTACCTGGGAGGTTTGGCACAAATCCCAATGACCAAGAACTGGTAAACTAAGATAGTTGTTATGGTTTGGGACCTTTTCTATCCATTGGTTAGTTATAATTGGTCCAATTTTGATCAAAACCATTGTATGTTTAGGATATAATTTATAAAGGTTGCATGTTTGATTAAATAAGATGAATGATTCATTTTTATTACTCATATCCCGTGTTGTTTTTGTTTTTCTCTGTGAATTTTCTTTGGCTTTCTCTACAATATTGCATATCAACTGGTATCATATCACTAGTGTAAGTTCTGTGTGCTCCACGAGTCAGATATCTCATTGGTACAACTAGGAAAACCCATATCCCTTTATGGATGCGTTAGGGTTGGCATTTTTTTTCTGGACGTAGGGGATGTGGTATGGTTTCATTTCACCCTCCTCTCTCTCTCCCAAAATGTGCGCTAGGGAAACCCCCTCCTCCTCTCAGCTCATGAATATTTCCATAGGTACATCAGGGAAAACACCTCCTCCTCTCTTCTCAGTTTGTAGTCCATAGGTGCTCTGGGGTTCCCCCCTCCCCCCCCTCCTCTCTACAAATCGACGTCCTATATTTCTTATCTATATAGGAGAAGCACTATTTTATGAATACCATGCCTCCAAGAAGGGACACTGTATAGGATGATGCATATTTTTTCAACTCTTCCCCTATCCAATAGTTGGATTTGGTTGTTCATGAGATTATTATATTGTAGTGTCAGACTCCAACTCTTTTTAAATTGGATTTATTCTCCCAACTTCCTATGTTTTTTTGGAAGATCAATGGGTAAATTGTAGATTCGTCGATTCAAATTATCTCTACATACTTCAAAACTCATCATGACATCTCTGGTCAGGAGAAGCTTCAAACTTCTATCTTACAAATGGAAGGCATTTCCCAATCATGGTGTGATACTCTACCAACTAGGACCCAACTCATTGTGGATTTGCAGGCATCTGCCTCATCTTCTACTCCTCCTATTAGTACTTGGGAAGCTCTATGTGAAGCGCTCTATAGAAAATTATATCCTCCTAACTACCGCCAGAATCTTATAGCTCACTGGTTGCAGATATGCCAATTCTCAAGCCAGTCTGTGCAACAATACATTGAAATATTTACCAAGATATCCATCCAATTCGATATTCAGGACTCCTAAGAGGTACTCATAGTAAAGTTTAATTATATTTTATTGAACTGTTTACACAGGGAGGTGGATTTTTTACAATAGTTATCTGGATAAGGCTTGCACCCATGCTCTCACAATTGAGCGTAAGATAATCCATCACTAGAAATACCTTTAATATCTCCCTAACTCTTCCTCTAGTCCCTCCTCTCCAAATTATCCTTGTTCCCCTAAGTCTTCTAAACGGTGCACATTCCATAAGTTTTCCTTCCATAACACCATCGATTGTTGTGTCCTATAGAATCTGTCTACTTCCAACAAAAAAATTCTCGATACTCATGAGCCCTCATCTTCAGTGCCCCTCCTTTTGAGCCAATATCATAGCTGCAAACCATTATTTTATTTTAAATGCTACTAATTATAATTCTACCTTGGTTGCCTCTCTCTTCACCCACAATTTCCAAATCAAGCAGTCTCTTGCTACGCTCATTATTGATAATGGCATCCAGAAGAATTTAGTAGCTCAAGATTTGGTGAACCGATTAAACCTACCAACCACCCCTCATCCCTCTCCTTATAAATTAGGGTAGGTTCATAAGGACGAACCTCGTCTCATGGTCACACAACGATATGTCGTCACCTTTTCCATTGGACCTTTTCATGATTCTTCCTTTGTGATATGTCTTTGTTAGATTGTGTAGATCTTATTTTGGGCATCCCATACTAGGAACACCATGATGCCATTTATCATTCTTTCACCCATTAGTATCAACTCAAACAATATGGTCGAACTTATGTTCTTACCTCTTCATCCATGAAAGCTCCTCCTCTACTTTTTTTCCAAGTTTCCATCGACCAAGTAGACCTCAATAAATCCCTCTCCTTATTATTTTTATTCCTTATTAATCCTGATCATACACCCAAGTCCATTTCACTTGATCTGTTTGTTGTTCTCTTTGAATTTTTTGATGTGTTTTCCCCTCCAGAAGGCCTTCCACCTCAACACCCTATTGAGAGTTATATTGACCTCACTCCTGGTGTTTCTCTTTCTAATGCCCCTTCATACCATTTGGCTCCTAGTGAGGTTGAGGAAATTGAATTCCAAGTCCAACAACTTCTCAATGTCAGCCATATCCAACCCAACTGCTTTCCTTATGCCTCTGCCACCTTCATCATTCCCAAAAAGGAGAGTGGTGAGTGGAATTTCTTCACTGATTACCACACTCTCAATAATATTATTGTAAAAAATCTCTATCCTCTCCCTCATATTGAATACTTTCTTGATCATATCAAAGGGGTAAAGTATTTTACAAAGATGGATCTAAAACTGGGATATCACCAAGTGTGCATGGATACTACCAACACTTGGAAAACAAATTTTAAAACCATATTTTGGATCTATGAATGTTTTGAGAAATATTACCCTCAAGAAAGGATAAGCTCCCATTTGGACAAAGGCTTCTATCTTTGTTCCAAATACAGAAGTGAACAAGTGGTTACTACTTTCCCTATATATCTAAGTCAATAAAGCAAGCAAGAGAGAGTAAGGATGTAGCATACCTTGTTGCGATGTTTTTCCTCACTACTCTAATCCTTAGGAATGATATCCAAGCTCCTCAATGCAATTGAAGTCCTGCAAAGACTAGCAAAGGAACTCTTCCTCCTATTCTATATGATTAGACAAATAACACATATCTATGAATAATGAAACTAAAATAGACAAGCAAATGTGAACACATCAACTTGAAGGGAATATGCCAAGTTGTTATTAATTGGAAAGCCAAAGAAGGAACTTATACATCATGATTGACGATGTAGTCACTTCTCCAGGTTCTCCTCATCCATACCTTGCATGAGTCTTGACATAAAAATGTGATGCTTCCTCCAAAATCAAAGGTTTGATACCTCTATTGTTCCCCCATTCACCTTGGAAATACCTTCAATATATAGGCTTGAGAGGTACAAGCACCATGAGAAAATGGAGAATATGGTTGAGGATGTGTATCCTTAAGGCTTGGATAATATCCTAAGGTGAATCCATAGCTTGGGGGATGAACATAACCAACATCATCCCAAGAGAGCTAGCCCATAGAATAAGGTGGAGGATCCCCCTTTTCCCTCTAACAAGAGTGGAGCTCCCCTGGAATTTGAAACATGGTACGATCCTATAGAGTGGAAATCCTCTAACATGGAAATGGGGGTGCCATTCCATAAAGTGGCACTCCCCCATGATGACCAGGGGGCGTCACCCTTCATAAATTCCCCAAAAAAGGTTGGTTTTTCCAAGAAAACCGTGTGTTTTAACCTTGAAATGATGGGCTTCTTCCTCCAATATGACTTAGGGGTAATGTAAAATGTATTTTATGGTGTCAAGGGGTTTAAAAACTCAATAAAGTGAATGTGACACTAGGTAAGGTGCATATAACAATTGTGATAGTGCATGCGACACTTAACAAGGTCCATACATCACTTTGCAACACTTGTGACACTTAGGGTGTGTAACTCAAGTGTGACATTTTTATGTGTAATAGATTCCCCCTAAAGTGTGAGGCCATAAGAGAAATTGATGGCCAAAACACTTTATAAATTATTCAATGCAAGTTGCAAACAATCATCAGTCAATATAGAAATATGTTCCATTTCCAAGGCAGTAATACCTATACTCAGATTATGAGATGACTCAAATCATGGCCACCAACCAATAAAATATAGATCCATGAGAATACTGACTAAGGATATGGATACCAGAGATACAATGTGGATCCATATCTCCATGACATGAACTGATCATAGCCATGAAACATACATAGTGGGGCTATGAGATGAAAAAACATAGCCATAGATCAGTACAATGTGGATCTATGTGACAATATATATATATATCAGTAAGATTTCCAACATGGTGATTGTACTAAAATATTTTAAATGCTTAAATGATCTCCATCGCAACCTGAGAAAATAACATAACAGAGTGAACACCAAACCCATGTCTTTGTCCCAATCCCAATGCAGTACAAATCTAGCCATGTGAGTAGACAATTTGATGTTGAACATCGTAGAAACCCCTTGATTACCAGTCATTGAGGTAAACTGTTAACAAGTGTGAGGGAAATAACCAATGGTGAGAATGACTCCCAAGGTACCTTAGTACATTCTAGAGAATGTGAATAAATGATTTGAGGTGCACATTCATGGAATCATCTTATCATATTTAAATGATGTAAACGTATTTTTGAAAACAAGGAGGATTTCCATTGAGGCATGCAGGCCTCAAGGTCCTAACTGGATTCTAAGTATAATTACTATATAATCTATTGAAGTCGATAGGAAAAAAATCATCGAAGGAGGTCCACGATGTATCCCCCATCATGGACATGAAATTGACACAAGAAAGTGATTTAATATGGTGAATGAAATGATTATGGACTGAGAAAGGAAATGGAAACTGGTAATACTACAGATGGATGGTTTGTAGTGAAACTTCCCTTGAACATGATCAGGAATGAAAAATGACTTGGAAGCATTGACTCGAGGAGTACCAAGAACATAATGTGATGATAATAAGATCACTCTTCGATTGGAACGAAAAATTATAGCGACACATGGAATTGGCATGGCCCAGAGACAAGAAGATTACCCAACTATAGGACGAGATGAAAACATGTGTCATGTTCAAGGGAGAAAATAACTGCCATAAAGGATTCCAAAAACATTGACCCAATTTCTTCAATTTATTCCCCCATCCAGATAGATGAGTACCTCTTTCATTTTTAACGATCTTGAGGAGGATAAAAACTGCTCAGTATAGATGATCCTTTGGATGAGTCCTGCATCAAATCTTTAACAAACTTGAAGAAGGAGGGTTTCAGTCCTGTATGGGTCCTAGAGATTGGAATCACATATGTCCTTCGATGCATAATTTTATGAGACCAAAGGAGGTAAACCTAATGGTTTTTCACATTTAGCGAGTCCAAAAAGAACTTAAAGATGACTCCATGGATGACTTTTTCATAAATTTATTCTCCCAAGCCTAAAAAAAGTGTAAAATAATACAAGGGATGAGTCTTCTAATAATGCTTGATTAGAGTGTTCATTTTTTATAATTAGTCCCGCGAGGTCAAAAAAAACATAAACTACCACTTGAAATATGCTATTTCAAACCTTTTAATGAGTGTGAAAGGAAACAATCTCACTCGACAATCTTTTCATGTTTAGGGATTCTTAAAAGAGATTAAAGGAAACTCCAAAGAGTTCATTTTTTGCATAGCTTTTACAAGTCCAAAAAAGAGATAAAAGTATACTTGGTAACATATTATCATATTTTAACAAGCATGAGAAAGAACAAATACTGAGCTCGAAACTTCCCAACGTAATTTCCAAAGTTTTTGAACGAGACCGATGGATAATTTGTACTTTTCCCCCAACTATGTGATGGAAGCTAGTGGATTTTCTCTAGCATGATATAAAGAGGTTGGAGATATCCCCCCCAAGATTCATTTCATCCACCGATGCTTATGTTGTCATATATTTCTATACTAGATCAAGAAAAATGGTCAACAAACAAAGGCAAGTGAAAGGAAGGTTTACGAGATCTAGTGAAAGACTTGACTCAACATTTACGAGATTTGGTGAAAGACTCGACTTAATATTTACGAGATCTAGAAAAAGGCTTGACTCAACGAGAGAGATGGTTGTTTCATTTTTTAATGATCTTGACACAGGAAAATAACTTTTGTCATGACCTATGGGTTCAATTCTCAGACCTTTGTTTCATTTTTTAATGATCTTGACATGGAAAATAAAAATATGCTCACAAGGTAGATTTTATTTTTACACAATATTGAAACTAGAAACTATGGTTGAGGCCCTCTGTGTCATTTTTTAACAAGCTTGGAACATAAATGGGAACTCTACTCAAATATAGTTTTATTTTTTAACGAGATTGAAATCGAAAAATAAACTATGCTCAAAGACCTCTACTTGATCATGGATTCCAAGAGGACAATGCCATGGAATGAATACATTTCAAGATATAAAAATCAATCATGGATTCCAAGAGCTACATCGCATAATCACACTCCAGAAGGAGTACATGTCGAGGGTTGCGATAGGAGTAGGGAGATCATGATATAATATCCCTATCGAAGAGATCACCATGTCAAATACCAGATCTAAATCAGGATAAGGGAGAGAGTCCTTCTCATTATAAGTTGAATGCATGGGACAAGTTTCCACATAATAGACTTGTGGTCGGGTAGATATCGATTGTATATAATGACCGTTTAGGGAATTTGGATGGTTGACCATCATATGAGGGCCAATGAATGAAATTTGGTATATGGTCAATATGCTTCCATTGTGAGGGAAACACATCATCCGAAAGAGTGTGTATACAATAGATGTCATAACATAAACATAGTCTCGCCCTAGGAGAAAATTAAAATCCAAGGGGTCGTGGAATACCATCACATTATTATGGACATTTATCCCTCCTAAAGTAACCGGAAAAGGAGGAAGGATACCTAAAGGTTGACTATCCCTTCTGTTAAAATCGAACATATTATGAGTCACCGACGCAAGTTGAGGAGAACCGAAGGATTTCCAAGAAATCAAGGACAAGATACTAACGAATGCACCTTCATGAACAATATTATGAGGAATGTCCCTACCACAAACATGAACAATGATTTGGAAAGGTATATAGGAAGGGAGACATGATTCCGGTACTACACCCCAATCTAAAAGAATGGATTCATTACTCAGGGGGGTTCCGTTGGAAGGGGGGTTTTGTTGGGACAGGAGAAGTGCCCCCTTTTCGAGAAGAATCCATACAAACAATAAATACGTGAGGTAAATCCTCAATCTTCCTAGGAGGAGTGTGATTGACCAAGGGTGGTATTGGATCAACCACTTTAACTTCACTCTCCAAGGGGAGAGTGGGATTGATCAAAGGTGAAATCAATTCGATCATTTAATCGATCGGCTCAACTGATGAGGGAACCAAATGGATCACCTAATCAAATAGATTGACCAATTATGGAACGAGATTGACCAATTCATCAACCAATGGTAGGTTGGGAGATGGAAGTTCTTTTTGGACATCAACAATATTTTCCAACGGATGTGAAGCCTCATCTATACGAGGGAAGAGGTAATTGCAGTGCATCTCCTTCCATAACAAGCAATGAAATTTTACTTTACCCTTATTACTTCCAACCTGATTATCACTAGTTGATGGTTTGTCACCATAATGACCTACAATGGTTGATGATGCAGGTTGAGAAGCCTAAGGCCACACTTCTACAACCTTCAAAATACCAGGGAAATCCTGAAGAAGATGCTCACCCTTATAAATCATGCAAGGGAGTTTGGGGTTGCGATGTGTATTGGTGGACTTGTTGACATTATGAACACTCCCAACATGATGAAAAGTAGATGGTTGATTTCTTCCAACATGTCCTGCAGTGGTTGGAATTTTTCCCCTTGGCATATTTTTCTTCTTCTTAATCTTCATTTTCTTCTTCTTCTTATCCTTTTGGTTACTAGATGCAGATATTTCAAAAGGAGAAGAGGAAGAACGTGAAGAACACCCTATGGATGAAGAAGGCATAGGATAGACATGATATTGATGGCCTTGGGGTGGATTACTTATGGACGAATCTCTAGGAGCATTTACGTTCACCGGAGCGGAAAAAAACTAGAACGGTAACCCAATAGTGAGTCCAAGAAGAGTCAAAGTAGTGATATTAGGAGGACTAACGTGTCCCAAAGAAGGAGGAAAATGGTATCGTGGGAAAAGGGTATACTTCATTGGTAATTACAGAAACTAATTTCATAGACACATACTCAACCCTAAGGGATATCTAGGTAAAACAAACAACACATGTTAAAAAAATATAGGAAGCAAACCAAACAAACAAACCTTTTCATAGTGAACACGTTAGTTGGTGATGAAATCCAATGTCACAGGATCAATATGAAAAATGGGTCGGGATATGTTGGTTCGATCAGTTACATTGGTGAATTTCCTAATGGACTTACACCTTGGTGCAATTTCCTTCATGGTCTATCCATGGGTTACACTCCAAGGAGCTTGAGTGAGATTGACCAACGCCTAATGAAAGTACAACAAAGACTACCCTTCACCCTCACCTTGCATATGAACCCTAAATATAAATGAAACTAAGGTTACCAACTCGCATTTATCCTCCAGGCAGGTACAGTTAAAAGTCATGATCAATCATATGGGCAGGATATCATGTCTGAAATTCTTCTAAAGGAATAAAGAAAAGAGGATCGGTAAACTCCATAGGACCTCTAATGGATTTGAGATTCACAAAGCACCAATACCTAATGAAAACAGTGACACTTCAAGAACAAACCTCAATATATGGTCTTTCCACTACGTTCTCTTAAGCTTTAGAGGGGTAATCTTATTTTCTCTTCTGCACATGACCTCATGTTTAACCCCTATGTGAGAGGGGGGTCCCGACTATGCATATCCAAAAATTGGATTTTCTCTCTCTATTTCAAGATTATATGTTTTTTTATAGATTTATAAAGTTATTCTCAATACCTATTCCAAATCCCTACAATTAAGCTAATGTAGGTTTGGAGATGCCTAGAAACAAAAATTTCTAGATAGATTTTAATTAGTGTTTTGTTTTTATGATGTTGCTTACTCAAGGGTATGGAAGAGAAAATGATGATATTCATGACTTCAACTCCAAAAGGGTGTAACCGAATGAGATGAAAAACATTTTGTTTGATTAACTCTATCTATGGAAAGGAGAAGAGTCTTTGTCCATTCCCAAATGCATAAACCCAATGTAGTTTACCAAATGAAAAGTACAAACATGTACCACTCAAGACTTTGAATGAAATCAATTTATGTTCATTTGATTATAAATGCAATGGACCTAAATCAAATGTAAATTATTTCGACTTCCTTACTTTCAATCAAAGAATCCAATGCAGATATAAAGGAATATGAAGTAAAAATATCGAACAAGAAATGCACTCAAAACTGATGAGAATTGAGACAAACTAAGTATGAAATAACTCGCTCAATCAAGAACTCAAAAAGTCGAAAAGAAAAAACAATGTCAAAATGCTTCCAACAAGAAATCAAACAATGAAAAAGAGAAAGAGACAATCACTCAACAATATTTAAAAATGAGAAGCAAGGAAAGGAATTCAATCTAGGTTGTGGTAAGAAAAAGAGTCTCAATCATTCAAAAGAGTGATATGTTCTAAATAATATTGAAAATAAACTCAAGACTAATCAAACCTTTGTAGACTTTTTTCAATTAATACGATAATTGAAAACATCATGAGACAAATACCAAACTAGTGAAAAGGAAGGTGAACCAATATTGCAAGATTTATTGGCAACAGGATTGTGGGGAGTGCCAATCAGGTAAGTGACGCTTTGGTGTACACTACAGGGCAGTGCCAATTTCTGAAAACTTCAAAATTGACTTCCACAAGCTCTAACTCAACGGAGACTTAGTAAATGTCTCTGTAAACTCTTCAATGATGTATAACGAAGGGGAGATATGTTATAAATAAGAATCAAACAAGCAATATCTAATCACAAGCAAGGGATTCAAGAGGAAAACGAGGAAAAACTAGTCAAGGTTGTTCCCCAACGCAATCACCAATTTCTATTATGGATTTTTTCACCTATGTACAGATGAAACTTCCCTTGAATTATTATACCCCTATACCAATATAAAAAAAAGTACAAGTGGAGACTAACATCCCTTTAAACTTATCTTAACCAATCATAATGAGAAGGAGAGAAAGGATATGATGAACATGTTTTGATGTTTGTACTCACTACTTCCAATCCTTGAACTTAATTTTCAAACTCCATGGCACAAATTCATATTTGCAATGGACAACAAAGGAAAAATAATATCTCTTTCTCTACAAGATTATATAAAACAGTTCTATCTACGAATATTAAAGAAACAATAGACAAGAAAATGTAACAAGACATAAACTTGAAGTAAATAATCCAAGTATATATTAATTGCAAAGCCAAAAAGAGGCACTTACAAACTATGTATGATGTTGTATCACTTCTCGAAGATCTCCTCATCGATCCCTTGCATGAATCTTCACATTAAAATTTATATGCTTCCTCCATAATCAAAGGTTTGATACCTCAATTGTTCCCCCATTCACCTTGGAAATACGTTCAATATATAGGCTTTAGAGGTACAACCACCATGATAAAATGAAGGATATGGTTAAGGGTATGGATACTTAAGTTTTGGATCAGATCCTAAGGTGAATCCATAGCATGGGGGTCTAACATAACCAGAATTGGTGCTCCCCCACAACTAGACACAATGCTCCATCCTGTAGAGTGGAGCTCCTATAACATGGAAAGTGGGGCACAATTCCATAGAGTGGTGCTCCTATAATATGGAAAGTGGGGCATTGTTCCATAGATTCGCACTCCCACAACATGGCCAGGGGGTTCCACCCTTCATAAATGCCCAAAAAAAGGTCGATTTGCCCAAGAAAGGGATGTGTTTTGACCTTGAAATGATGGGTTTCTTCCTCCAATATGACTTAGGGGTTATGGAAAATGTCTTTCATGGTTTCAAGGGGTTGAGACACTAAAAAAAGTGAATGCGACACTAGTTAATGTGAATATGACACTTGCAACAGTGCATGCGACACTTAACAAGGTGCATACATCACTTTGCGACACTTGCGACACTTAGGGTGCATAAATCAAGTGTGACGTTTTAATGTGTAACAATGAATGAATGGTGATTCCTTTTGGCCTCACCAAAACCCCTTCCACATTCCACAGGCTCATCAATGATACATTTCGTCCTCTATTAGTCCACATTGTGGTCATCTATTTCGATGACATTATGGTGTTTAGTAAGACTTGGTAGGAAAATGTATAGCATGCGTGCAACGTACTCCAACTGTTGCATACTAATCACCTTAAGGTCAAGGAATGGAATTCCTCCTTTGGCCAATTTTTTTTCTCTTATTTGGGATTTTTCATCAATCAAGAAGGTGTCCATCCTGATGCTTCTAAAGTCTAAGATCTAACACAATGGAATTCTCCTTAGTCTGCGTTGTCCCTTAAAATTTTTCTTGGTGGCATCAATTTTTACAGGAAATTCATTCCTCACTTCTCTCAGCTAGCAAATCGCTTTCATCATTTGGCTAATCAATATAGTTTTCTTTCGACTCTAGTGGCTCAGGAGCAGTTCCAGTGCGTTAAAGAGGCCCTTTGTTCAACACTTGTCCTCTGTTTTCCCAATCTTTAGAAACATTTTTCAATTGAGACCGATGCCTCTAAAGATGTGATTGGTGCAGTTATTAAACAAGGAGGACATCCCATTGATTATCATTCTAAGACATTAGGTTAATCCAAAAAAACACTATAGTACCTATGGTAAGGAATTCTACATCTTTTTCAAGGCCTTAAAATAATGGTGCCACTATATCTTGGGTAAGGAGACTAGTATTCATATTGATCATCATCCTTTTATTTTTATTAATTCTCATTCTAAGCTCTAGGAACAATGTCACTTGAAGTGGGATTCTTATATACAACAGCTCCAGGTATGATTTTAGGGGCTAAATTTCACTCATGGGCTAATTTTCCATGGTTTTTCCAAAAACGAGATTCACTATTTTAAAAATGATTCACCCAAATTATATAGGATAAAATTATTTTACCTTAAAAATCGCCAAAATTTTATAAAAACTATATAAAATACTTAGAAATTTGAATATTTTTACAAAAATATCGCCAAACATTTATAGTTTACATATGAAGGACTAGTAAGATTTGCCAAGGTTTCTACATTTTAAACCAAATTTTCATCCTTAAATTCATCCCCAAGTTCCAGTTGGTAATAAAATATAAGAAGGGGGCCACCAATCGCATGGATAATATTTTTAGTCGCCCCCCTCCTTAAATAACTCAAAACTTGTTTTTTTGTTGTGTTGCTAATGAATATTGGAAGCCTCTGTATGCCTCTGACCCTTTATTTAGTACCATATGGAATGCCTTGCAACAAACTACTGTCATTAACCATACCCCTTTCCTCAACTATGACATTCAGGATGGCTGGTTGTATAATTTTGACAAGCTATGTGTGACTACTACTGATGATATCCTTATTCTCATTCTGAAGCCCACACCTCCTCTTATTGTGGGAACTTCTGGACATTCAAAAATACCCAACATATTTAATGCCACTTATTTTGGCATGCTTTATAGTGCCAAGTGGAGAAATTTATCCAATATTGTACCCTTTATTGTCAATATAATCCAACCAACTGCAAGTATAGTCTATATCATCCCTTACCTATTCCCTCCCGTCCTTGGAAATCTATCGCTATAGGCTTCATCACCAGTATTCCCATGAATTTTCGTCATTATGATTCCATTTGCATTGTTGTGTGTCACTTCTCCAACATGGTCATTTTTTTCCCTTGCACTAAGAGAACCATTGTTTCTCAAATTGCAAATCCCTTTTCACTCATGTGTGGGCTCATTTTGATCTCCCCTCCAACATTATCGTTGATCATGATGCTTATTTCCTTAGTACATTTTGGAAAACTCCCTGGTCTCTCTTAGGGTGTCACCTCAAATAATCCACTTCTTTCTATCTGCAAAGGGATGGACAAACCAAATTTGTTAACCATATCTTGGTGCATGCCCTTCATATTCATTTTACCAAATCTAAATAGTGGGATGTCACCCTCCACACTGACCAACACAATTATAACAGGAAAATTCATGTTTCTAGTAGCTTATCCCATTTCGAAGCTTACTTTGGGTATCAACATGTTGGGGACTCTGATTTGACTTTATAACTCCTAATTTCTAATACTCCTAGTAAACAAAAATAGAAAACCTATGCCTTGTCCTTTTTGGAAACCTTGTCTCATAAACAAGATCAAGTTTTTGAGTCTTTACAATATTCCAAATAATTTTAGAAGGCCCATCATGATTTGCACAAGAAACCACTCTCTTTTTCCCCTGGTGACAAGTTCTAGTTTCACATGGAGGGCCAATGCTTTTAGTCCCATTGTTATCATAGGTTGAAACCCCTTTGGTATGGTCCTTACATAATTCTGCAACAAGTTGGACATAATTCTTATCATTTTGAATTTCCACCACAATTGGGTATTCATAATGTGGTAAATGTGAACTATCTTAAATGTTATGAGCCTCCCCTCCTGGAAGAATAGGTCACCATATCACACCCCTCTAAGTTGGTTCCATATTTCTAAGAACCTCTCCTTCAATACATAATGTTGGATACATGCACCACCACTACTCTCACTCAGCAAGACACTTCCTTTCTATTGGGTCACGGGGGTCAACTTTCAGCCCAGTTTCAATTGATATCATAGTTCTCCATGTCTCAACAATTTCTACAGTTGTTCGTATAAGTTTGGTCACTTAAATGCTTAAACAAGGAGGAATTGGGAAGGTTGGAAGGCGTACTACCAAGGAGGACAACACACATCTCAAGGAATAACATCATGGTACTACCAGAAAAGTGCACCTCCTTACATATGAAAGACACTTCACCACAAAGGACAGATGGAGCACATCTCTACTTGGGAGGTTGTGCACAAGTCTCAAGGACCAGGAACTGGTCAACTAAGATAGTTGTTAGGGTTTGGAACATTTCCTATTTGTTTGTTTGTTAGAATTGGTACAACTTTGATGAGAACCATTGTATTTTCATGCTATCCTATATAAAGGCTACCTATTCTACTAAATAAGACGAATGGTTCATTTTTCTTACTCATATCCTGTGTTGTTTTTGTCTTTCTTTGTGATTTTTCTTTGGCTTTCTCTGCAGTATTGCATATCACTCTTGTCTTTCTCAAAAAACGTCTTCTTCTAACTTTTCCTTCTAATGGATGAAATATTCATGCCTATGATGGTTTCCAATCCCAAAAATTCTTAAATCCAAAATTTCTTCAACCGCCAACTCTAGTTGGTCAAAAATCATCAATGGACCATTGGTGGGATTGGTTTTGTTTGGGTCCTCAGCATCCATTTGGCATGGTTTTGGTTAACTGATGTGAAAAATAGGGTGATGGGTTCTCACACGATATGGGAGCTCCAACTTGTAGGTTACTTATCCAATCTTCTCAAGTATATTGAACTAACATTCACACCTCTATAGTAGTGATTGAGCCATCCCATTTGGTGGTGTGAATTGGTTCTTTCATATGATGATGAAGACCTGATATCCTATGTTGAAAAACACATCATTTCTCTCTTGATCTACCGATTATTTCATCCTCCCTTTTTCCTTCATCAAATTAACATGAGATAACTCCAACCAATCCTCCCAAATTTTCATGAATCCAAAGGATATTGGGTTTGTTCATAATAGCCTTGCATCACCATGTGTGGGGTGATGGATTTTTTCCCATTCATCAAATCAAAAAAATTGTGTCCCATCGCAGAACTCTTCAACAAGTTATAACTAAAATGTGTCATGTCTAACAGATCTGTCCAATTAGCTTGACCTATCCTCACAAACCACCATAAGTAATCTTCCAAAATTCCATTGATTCCTTCTGTCTTTCCATATTTTTGTGGATGGAAGTTGGAGCTCATCAATAACTTCATCCCTACATGATTGAACATCATTCTTCAAAACTTCAAGGTGAACCTCGTATCTCTGTATGAAAAAATTCTACAATAAATACCCCAATACTTCACTACATGTTTGAAAAACATCTGCACCACCTCTTCTGCTCCACAAGCTATATTCATTGGAATGAAAACTGTGTACTTTGAAAAACGATCAACCACGACTATAATTTTGTTGTACCCTTGTGAAACCGAAAGTTAAATGATGAATTTCATTGAAACAATTACCAAAGTCTTCCTCGGAATCAACAAAGGTTGCAATAGACCTACTTGCATTCTTGTGTCAGCCCTTCCTTGTTGACAAATAAGACAAGTCTATACATATTCTTGTAAATATCGCACCATACGCTCCTATAAGTATCTCCTCTCTAACAATGCAAGTGTTCTACGTTATCTTGGGTGGCCATCCAAAGGAGATTCATGAAATTACTTGAATATCTCCTTGTTGATATTACTTGACTTAGGAACATAGAGGCAATAACCAAAATAAAAGATCCCTTCATGAAGAAAGAACCTCCTCATCTTCCCCTCCTTTGCATGCTTCATGATGTTCTTTGTTGTTGGGTAATGCACAAGGTACATATGCTTGATAATAGTACACTAAACTGGTACAATATATATATATATGGGTGAGTGCATGAAGTTGGTGGATGGTAAAGTGGAAATGGGGTGAGAAATTACGTGCACTCTCAACAATGCGTGCACGTTTTTAGGAACGTGCATGCATTCCTTATGTGATAAGTTCGACAAACCCCAAACCTCCACTCAACAAGACACATATGCATGTTCCCAAGAACAAGTGTGCGTTCTTAACAACATGTGCACATTCCTAAAAAACACATTTACAAGAATGTGTGCATGCGCTTAAAAAAATTGAAATAAAAATAACACATGTGCACTTTAGGAATGTGCGTGTGTTCCTAAAGCATGCAAACATTATTTTTATTTCAATTTTTTTTTAGAAACGTGAATGCATGTGTGTTCCTGTTAACATGAAGTATTTCTTTATT
>SNQJ01S0014157.1:3022-82122 GCA_010110895.2 Picea sitchensis
TGTCGTCTGTCAATCACATCATAATCAAATATAAAAGGTCTAACATAAAAAGGGTCCAGATCACTTGCGAGCAAGTGTCCTCAAATAATAAGTGTTCTCAGTGCACCAGAGCGGGATGTTACAACCACTTACTAGGACACAATGTCAACCACCAAGGTGAAACAGGGTAAAGAGCATAATTTCCAAGTAGGCGTTACACAATCAAAAGCAATTTTAAATTCAACAAACTCAAATGCTTCAAATATTGAAATGGGACCAACCATAATACCTGGCTTGTACCTCATGGAGCAAGACCCAATGTCTTCTAAAAGCCAGCTAATGTGGTTGATACCCTCATGATGAACTTGATATCAGTGGTGGTGAAGCGACCTCTATCTGTGCAAGTTGACACTGCTGGTCAAGCTATCTCTCGGTAGTCCATGTCTGCAACTTGAGGACCTAGAGACATCATCTCCTCAATTATCACTAGGAATTGGGGATAACAGGCCCATAAAGAAGCTTTAAATTTAATTGATTTAGTTTTGCATCAAATTTTGTAAATCTACTTTATAAACATCAAGCCAATTTAATTTGACTATCCTTTACACACATTTGCATCTTCTTAAAATTGTTTATCATTGATTTTTATAAATCCCATTATCCATACTTTAATATATCCCATGACAACGATTTTTCTATGATTCATTTGAAAAAAACCCCAGTGAAAAACAATTTAATATATGATTGAATGGGCTATAAAAATAGGAAACATGTTGTTGAGGGGGTTGTTGATAAGTGGGAATTCAAATGATATTTCTTCCAGGACACCCAAGTTCAATCCAATTACTTATGAATTTTTCCATTAACATTGTTTCTCATAATATCACAACAAATTTTCAAATCTATGCCAGATACACCAATATATAAATTAAACTAGGTGTCTTGTTGGAGTACTCTCATAGTTTCATAGATATATATCAGTCATTTTGCACCAGTGGATGATTGGGTTGCTGCAAGAGTATCTTCTATCATTAGTGAATATAGAACTTGACATTTGTGTCTCATGAATTCTCCACTTTGGTATTAGACCACAAGCTCATATCTCCCAAATTGAATAAAAATCCAAAAAATTGCAGGGTAAAACTCACTTCACTCTAGACAATATTAGGATTGTTTTGGAGTGACCAATTAACCTAGTTAGGCACACAATGAATTTCACATACCATTATGTAGAGTTTCCAATAATGCTAAATTTGGACAAACACACAAACCTACATCCTATGCTAATAAATGAAAATTAAACCCGTCTCATCAAAGCTTTATCAGATACACGATTAGCTGTAATATATATAGACATTTCAACCAAATATATTGAACTTGACAAGAGCATAAGAATTCCCCAATGCAACCACTGCCAAACTCCATGTTGCTTGGATTAGATATACATCCACCAATTTCTTGTTAATGTATGAAGATAGATTTAAAGGTGTGCATTTATTTTACAATACATTGTACTACCATGCCCTTTTCAAAGTTCAAATGCCAAAACCCATTAAACAATCCATAACAACTAAACACTAAGCCCAGTAAAAGTGAAGGTTGCTTGTTTCAAATTTTACTAGAAATTTGAAAATTAGAAGACACTAAACAAAACAAAAAACACACACATGGAACTCAAAAAATGGTAGTTGTGGATACATATACTTGTCCAAAATACCAAAGCAGGGTGTTTCGATAAGGGATCCACAATAAAGAGAGGAATATAATAAGGATAAGAGAGTGAGCATTGAATATATATGGAAACATACTAGTTTTTATCTTCATTCATCATTTAATAGCACAAAAATCCCGTGAGCTAATTCTGAATTATATAACAGGCTAAAGGCTAAACATGAACATGGTATTTTCCATTAAACAAGGGGATGTCAATGCCAATTTGAATGATGTTTCCAATGATGCTAGTATGAATGAGAGGTCAAATAGAGGTTTGGATTCAAATTAAAACACATATGAAAATACTTAGAATCTGAGAAACAATTTTGCAAACAATTTGCAATCACAATTTATAGGCCTATAGGAAATTAATTGCAATTATTCAAGAGTAAAATATCTCTTATACAAAAAATAATGAGAAATTTATAGAGAAAAGATGAAGTACATATCTATGGTTGAGAGCGAATACCAAACAACTGACTGAGATATAGTAATTTTCCACCCAACTGTAGGTAGTCCTTTGTGGACACCACCCCCTAGCTAGGCTATGAGACCACTAGGGAGAAGAGAAATAATGCATAATTCTTATCTCATATGCAAGAAGAAAACTAACAAAGTATCCCATTGTTGATTTCTTGTAAACATAATCTTTATTTGGTACCCACAATACTTGCCCCACACAATGCAAGGATAATTCTTCCTTCTCTGCTTAATAGTACCTCAAAAGTCCTCCCTCTAGTCTCTTCAGTGTGGGCATAGAAAGGTACAAACTTTGTCTATTAAATCCATCATAATTTTTCTTAGTTCTTGACTCTTCTTAAGGTTCTAATGGATTCCTTATATGGCTGCTCCATCCCATAGTATGGCAACCTTATTTTTCCAAGCAAAAACTATGTTTTCCTCTCTTCTCTCCTCTCCAAAAATTAACTCTTTCTTCCCATTATATATATATTTTTATTTTTCATGAGTGAAAGATGGCATGTAAGAGTCCTAAACCAACTTATTTTTGTTGTAGACAAATTACCCAGAATGTAGGAGGTGATGACCTAGATCTAGGAGTTACTTTCATCCACTTCTCTTATTTCCAATCTAGACTATAAGCTAAGCTCAATATCACAAAAGAGTGAACCAAAAATAATGGCAAGATGGATAGAATAAGAGACATACGATTCTAGGCATGTAAAAGTTCCCTTAGACCCACTCACTTTTCCCCTCTTGAGGTATCATAGCCCCTTTAGGTGATCATGCTTAGTTAGTCTTGGTTCTTTTATTTACTACAAAATGACAATGTTTACAAGTATTCAAAATCACCATGACATGTCTACCTCATGGTGTGAATAAGACATAGTAAAAAAAATATCTATGAACAACATTTAAACATATACAAGATCAAGTTCAGTGTTTCCAAACCTGAACATTACAATTACTTATAGATAAGACTATCTAGTAGTTTTTCAATCAAATATATAGTCTTCCAATATTCTACAGATATATGAAAATGCCATACAAAAAATACATGATATAAAAAACAGATCTCCTCGAAATTACTACTAAAATCCATACTAATATATATTACAATATTCCAATACTTTAGATAAAAAACCTAAAGATTTAACACCATCACTAAATTTAATAATTGATTTTCTAAATCTAGAGATCCAATCATGTTTCTATGTATGTTCCATCCAAATGTTCCTTTACTAAAGTTGACCCATAAGCAGAGTTAAACCCACATTAGAAAAAAGTGTGCCTCTTCATGTTCCATCTACAAACATAGAAATAAAGTACATAGAAAGAATTGGAAAAACAAAAATAATTGCTACTATGGTACACGCAAACTGAAAATCATATTCTTAATTAGGTTTAGCTCGAGTGGTTGGGAGGAATGTTGTTATCATCCCCACCTAGATTCAATTCCCTCAAGTGACATGCTGAGCTCATAACATATATATTATTGTAATGGCTTCAAGCCCTATTGTTGACCGACCTTGTGCTCTAAAGATTTTAGGGTTTACCCAAGGTACCATCATAAAAATGAGGGGATGTACTTAGGGGATTTCCCCATGCTTTATAACCTAAAAATAATAATTGAAAATCATACCATAACAACAATTTCTTCTTAAGAAATACACATTATTTCAAAACCATGGTTCATGCCATCTCTCAAGAATACCATCACTGGATTTAATAATTGATTTTCTAAATCTAGAGGTCCAATCATGTTTCTATGCATGTGTCATCCAAATGTTCCTCTACTAAAGTTGACCCATAGGTAGTTTTAAACCTACTTTAGACAAAAATGCACCTCTTCATGTTCCATCTACAAATGTAGAAATAAAGTACATAGAAAGAATTGAGAAAACCAAAACAATTGCTGCTACGATACTCATAAATTGAAAAGCATAATGTTAATTGGGTTTATCTCAAGTGGTTGGGAGGAATGTTGTTACCCTCCCCACATTGATTAAATTCCCGCATGTGAAATTTCGTGCTCATAACAAGTATATTGTTGTAATGAATTCAAGCCCTATTGTTGACTGGCCTTGTGCCCTAAAGATTCTAGGGTATACCTTGGGTACCATCCTCGAAATGAGGGGAAGTAATCAAGGGCTTTCCATGGGATTTGTAACCTAAAAAAATAATTGAAAATAATACCATAGCAAAAATTTCTTCATAAACAATATAGTTATTTTAAAACCATGGTTCATGCCATCTCTCAATAACACCATCACTGAATTTAATAACTGATTTTCTAAACCTAGAGATCCAATAACATTTCTATGCATGTGCCATCCAAATATTCCTTTACTAAATTTGACCCATAGGTAGAGTTAAACCTACTTTATCCAAAAATGTGCCTCTTCATGTTCCATATACAAACATAGAAATAAAGTCCATAGAAAGAATTGGAAAAAACAAAAAATTGCTACTATGGTACATCTAAATTGAAAAGTGTACCATTTCAAAAATTGCTTCATAAATAATACACGTTCTTTCAAAACCATAGTTCATGCCATCTCTCAAGATATTCTATGTTGGCTCCACTCTCTACTTTGTTTCCTACGAGTTTTATATGCCATAACAAAGCATAAATGTAATTAAAACTATCCTATTCTTCTAATAATTATAAAATAAGGGAAGTAAAAGAACACAAGTACTTACAAATTGTTCAATTAACCCTTGATACTCCAACATATACTCACAATCCATACTTAATCCAATGTCAATAAAATTTTCAAATGACTCTTCTTTGTATGTCAACACTTGTTAGAAACATCCACATATGATTGTAAATCAATTAAAATATATACATCACAACAAATATGACATGTTAAGTAAGGAAAACACATTAAATACTCACAAACTTTGCAATCAACCTTTTTCTTCCTTGTTTTCCCATCTTAAGTGTTGAATGTGTTCCATTTTATTTTATTTTCTACAACAACATGATATAATTAAAAAAAGTTAATGAATGGATACATTTGATGCAAGTAGTTGTTGAGATGGTTCCTCTTATGATGCAATTATGCTATTTTCTTTGACCATCTCTTTGGACACTTTTTTTCGACATCTCTACTGTCATGTTATATATATCATGTCAATTTTCCTTTGCAATTTTTCAATATTCCTGAAAAATGAAAAACAAAATAAAAAATTGAATAATATTTATATGAGAATAAATATAACAAACTATTAATTTGGTAATTTTTTGACTAGTGCATGCGTATTACAAAAAAACATGTTTAGCAATGATACTTTTAAATGGTTTGGACAAATTTACCTAGGTTATTTTGTTGGAAGATATGGTTAGATCACAATCAAGCCTTATTCAATGATGAAAAACCTCTCCCTGGAATTGTTGTAGCTAAAGTCACAACGTTATTGATTCAACACTTCAATTCTCGTCATCTCAAACTCTTATTCCCTTAGGATCTTGATTGTTGAGAGGAATCACGACTGCAAAAATTCTCCCTACACCTCTCTATCTCGGTTCAGGTTCATTATAGAGAAAACTAGTAACTTCATCTCACACCATCTGAATTCCAACTGTGACATCAATGTCAATTTTCCCACATTTTGTGATTTCGTGGTGCATCTAAGTGAAACGTTAGGGTGCCAAGAGTGGGTGGGGTTCTCTTCGGCCCTAGAGGAATCATAGAGTTTAATTTTTCTTGGATCCTTGGATGGACATACAATAATCAAGTTAAAGCATACGCCCTTCTTCAAGGGGTATCTTTAGCAGATGTCCAAAACGTTCAAAATCTCATAATTCCAGAAGACTAAAAACTTACCATTTTTCATCTTTAATTGGGTTTTTCCCCATGAAATGCAAGGTCACATTCCATTTTATAACACATTTGATTCGCTCTCCAGATCATACCATAGGTGTAACTCTTTCATATCTTCTGATTGAATAATTCGTTAGTCGATTTTTAGGCTAATCAAGAAATTAATGAAAAATGGGGGACATTTTGATTAATGGCCATTGTTCTTTTAAACCCATCCCATAAAGCTACCCCCTCATTTTCTTTTTATATTATTTGGGTATTCCATGTGGCAGTCCCATGCCCTCATGAAGTCATGCATTTGACATGCCCCCTGTCATTTTAACATATTTTTCCTTATTCATCCCATTATTTTATACTACTCCCACACTATCCTCTTGCTTGGGGTGGGATTATTCAAATTGTGATGGATTTGGTTGTATGGTGATGCAATTATCATTTTGAGTGGGTTCAAGGATGGAAGTGATGGGTCATTATGGATCCACAATTTCATGTGTGGCCTACAAAATATGGGTTGGTTTCCTGTTCAGGTGGCATTGCTCCTACTCTCCTTTGGTCATTGTAGTTTAATAACCGCTTCTAGTGGCCCTCCTCGGTCTGTTGTTGATTATGGTCTCATGGAATAGTGAGAACATGATAAATCTATGGTGATTCGCTCGCAACTTGAGAGTGATGTTGAGGACCTTCAGAATTCAATCCATATCTCAATTTTGATTGGGTAGTTTGTCAACCTAGGTGGTTTCTATTATGGAAATTCTAGTTCAACACAAGAAAGCAATGGAGTAGGCCTAAGATGAATGTGGAGTGCTCAAGATTAAAATTGAATCTCTTTAGGCCTAACCCCCTCAGGTTATGAAGACTCCCTTTGCATTAGTTCAATTCAACATAGCATCTTCACCTTTGGCCGACTTCAATTTACCAAATTTGAACTCTCCAACTCTAGCGGTAGCCTCATAAGACATCGGTATGGTGGGTTCCCCCTTATTAAGTTAATATGGATGTAGTACTTCTTCTGTTTCATTCTCAGAGTTTTCATTCGAGTCTACTTTGTAAGGTCCTTCTATGTGAAATTTTCTTCTATGCATCTGAAACACTCACTCTTAGTGTGGTTTAGTTGCTTATTAGAGCCCTCTATTGTCCTGAATTTGACCAAAAGGTTTCTTCTCTTTTTGTAACCCTCCTACATGTGTTTGCCATAGATTTTTCAAATACAATATCTTCCAGTTCTCGTGAAAAAAAACTTTTTAAATGGTTCTTTTTTCTTATAGTATGTTTTTTCTATTGCAAGTCTCACAAGGCTCATTGACCATTTCTCCGTAAATGCTTGTTGTAGTTTGCATATAACCTGGTTCTTGGAGTCATTAGATTGAGTTTTGTACTACAAATGGAATGAACATTTATACATTCTTTCCACTATATTCCTCATAGTTTTATAAAAGTTCCCTCCCTTCTTATTAACTTTCAACACTACTCCAGGTGAATTGAGGACCAATTTATTGTCATTTACATCCTTCATAATTTTTATCTTCTTAGGACATCTTTATGTTCCCTTGTTGTTGGTCCCTATATGACATTCAACAAATGCAAAAACGAATGTTTTAAACATGTTAGTGATTGTCTTTAAGAAGTACATTTATAGTGAAAGGTCATAGAAAAACTTCATAGTGGTCACCTTTTGATCCACCTAATTCCTCTCTTTGCAACATTTCCCTAAATCTTTTATGTTCTTTTCCACTCAAATTTCGAACAATCTTTTTGAGTTTCTTTAAGCTTTTTCTTTGAAATACACATCATTTAAACCTACTTATAATTAAAATATATTAGTTTTATATTACAATTTAAAAGAACTTGCCATGATATATTTTTGGGATGTGCTTCCCTTGCCTTCATTGCTATAGGTGTTTTTTCCTAATCTTCTATCAATAAAATCTCTATATAATGAAAAACACAAATTATGAAATATTTTTTACAAACTAAGTAAATAATGTTAGGTTAAAACTATTTTCAGGTTAGCCGGTGCACAATATATAGTAACACATCGATACACTTAAGACATACTTAAGCATCAGTGCATCATTACTATACAACATACACCGATAAATTTGGTAACATTTTAAAAAGTAACATCATGAAAATGATGCACTTCATATAGTATTTCTAACCAATCGTGTCGTTTTTGTACATTTCATATTACTAAATTCAATATTTTTTGTATTAAAAAGGCCACACCAATTAGTGCACTTTAAATAAATAAATAAACTAAAAAGAACAAAAAAACCCCGACAACAATAAGGTTTGAGATCCAACAAAATGAGTGGTCCTAATCGAACAAATACTTAAAGTCCCATATACAAATACACAAAGGCACTAGATATTCATTGCCTTCAAAAAAAAAAAAAATAGAAAAAAAACTCATTCTCAAATAATAGAGAGAATAAACCTCAATGCTAGAGTTTCCAAACACATAAAACAAAAGAAAAGCAAAAATAAAACTAGGGTTTGCAACACTTAAGATTACTATAAAACCCTTCTATTTTCTTACAAATGTACTGAAATACTAAGAGGAATAGATAAAAAATATATGGAATTTTTGAATCAATTAAGGGTAAATTTGAGATGAGTAGAATGTAGTTACATACATCAAATTTTTCCTCTATAGATTTGTATGTGACTTATGGTGATCCCTTGCAAGTTTGGCTCTTCGGAAAAACATGTCCCCTCCAAAGTATTACCTAGTAAATCTCTCTTACATGAATCTCCCCTCTAAAATTTGACAAAAGAATGAATTAAGGAATAGGGTTTTCTTCTATAAACTTACTTTTACAAAATGAAATTCATGCTCATTTTTTTGTTTGATACTTTAGCACATTGATAATAAACACCCACATTTTTTTAACTAGTTCAATTAGTGGTGTGCCTTAGAAACTTAGGCAAACGATGTGACATATTGAATTAAACACCTTAAATAAACAATGTACAACACAATAGAAATGTGAATCTCCACAATTAGAGCTTTGTGGAGGTTTTCTTTTGTAGAGGTTATTGTGGAGGTTTATTGTTTCTGTGTGTCATAATTTAGTGCACCAATGCATTTTAGATGTGTGTGTGAATTCGACACACTATTTGCTAAAAACGACCTTCAAATCTCTATTTAAAGTAAGAATGTTACATGTTTCCCAAATATTCTTTTAAGAATGTAAACACATATTAATTATGGTTTTGACTTAAATACAAGGAAAAAAATGTGATAATATCGAATGACCAATTCTTCAAATTCTAGTTCATTTCATATCATTGGAAGTTCATCAAGTTATCCCTTGGGATTTGTAGTAATCCCAAATTTTATTTATATTTTGATTATCTGATTGATTTACAATGCCTTTGCACATGCATTTTAAGAATTATGTATTGAATTTTGCAGGATCTTGATTTGGGTTTGAGTTTGGATGTGCAAGATATTCCACTAGTCCAAAAATACCACAAGATCTTATCAGAAAGTAAGATAGCACAAACAGATGGTAGATGAAAATTGAGAGCCACTTTACCCCACCAATTGTAACATGCCATTTTCCAACAACCATCCTAGGATAATGGTACTTCATTGTAAACTAGATATCTCTTATGAAATGCAAGTAGTATGTGGTTGTTCAAAATGTAAAGGGTTGAAGGCTAAACCTTAGTGTGTCACATTGTCCGATTATATTAATGATAAAATACCCAAAGTTGACTGTTTAATACCTCTCATTCTGGTCAAGGATCCAATAGGTGATATAGAAAAGACACATATAAACACCTATATACACTCTTTTTTTGAAAAATCAGAAGCCAAATCAACTATGTTTCATCCTAAATTGACCAACCCGTGTCCTTTCGTCGACTCAACTGATATTTTTAGTGAGCCAAAGTATGATATGAATACTACCCAAAACATATTTACTAGAAGATCCATAAAGTTGTATGAGCTAAAACAAACGTGTCCAAGTACACACTAACGTTGATTCAATTGCTGGAGGGTAGAGATGCCTTCTCTCTTCTTGTACATTTGCAAAGTAAATACCAAACTCATTACAACCATGCTTTGTATAATGCTTAGTCATCTTCCTTGCTTGTGCTTGATGTAGGGACTAAATTTTCCTTTTGTGGTAATAATTACATGATTGCCAAGTCTAAAATAGATGTTGCAAATCATGGGTTGTTTATCCTTTCACATGTATTCATCCCTCCCAAACAATTAGTAACACTTATGCCATTTTGTGGTTCTCTTTATAGTTGGCTTGATCACTTGAATATTGTTAAATACAAACATAACATTTTCATGTATAGTATGTGCATGGGCAATTATTCTTTTGGAAACTTTAACAAGAAGAGCCTGTTATATAATCATGGTCCTCCACACACTCACGAGAACAATGTAGGGTTCATAAATAGTTGTAGGTGCTCATTGTTCAATGCAAATTGTTCATTTGAGGAAAACTCCAATGAAAAAGAGTTCTTTATGAAAATGAAGGAATCTAGATTTGTTGTTGCACTACAAGAATTTACCCTTTTAGTGATGATCATGAAAACCCATATGTAATTTTTTTTTTATTGCACTTTCGTGGAAATTTCATAAAACTGTCCTTAGAAGCAATAAAAATATAAGTTTTGAAGGCAGGTTTTCAAACATTGATTCCAAAAATTCATTTTTTTGTGACTTTTAGGGGTGGTTTTCCAAACACCACCCCTAAATGTATTTTTAGGGGTGGTTTTCTATAAATTGCCTCTATAAGTTATGGAAATTTAAGATTTAGAGGAAATTTCTTATAAACCACCTCCAAAACTTCAATTCTCATGACTTGGAGAGGAGGTTTTAAAAAACTGCCCCTAAATCCATTTAAGTGACAGTGTTTTGACAACCACCCATAAAATTCATGAAAATTGAAGGTTTGGATGTGTTTTTTAAAACACTGCCTCCAAAGCTTCAATTCTCATGACATTTATAGGTGGTTTTTAAAAAACCACCACTAAAAATACATTTAGGGGTGATGTTTGGAAAACCACCACTAAAAATGTATTTAGGGGTGATGTTTGGAAAACTACCCCTAAAAGCCGTGAGAATTGAAGTTTTGGAGGTGGTTTGTAAAAGAATACCTCCAAAGCTTAAATTTTCATGACTTTTAGGGATTGTTTTATGGCGCAAAGTCGCTACCCTCACGGTCCAACTCGCCTCTCACCAGGACCTTCACTATCCTCGGCCCGAAGAGCGTGAATGCTCCTCCAACTCCTCTCGAGAGTTATCACTACCCACAACTCTACTTCGCCGGTCTCCCCTTCGTTTCTCGGGAAATTGGGTCTCGCGGAATCGCGAGTTCAGTGCTCACGGGATCGGGTCTTTCAATCCCCCGAAACCTGATGGTCAAAGGGTCAACGCCTTCGTATATCAGGGTTTTCCCTATCGGGAAATCGACACCTCTGATGTTGTGATTTCTCTCCCCTCGCAAATCTCTGAATCCCGAATGCCGATATGCACGTGCGCCACTCCCGCGCCACGTCACCTCCTCTCTCTCCCTTATCGGGAATCGCGGGATCGCGATTTTTCTGTCCCAATTCCTTGCACAATAAATC
Organism: Picea sitchensis; assembly: GCA_010110895.2. NCBI lineage: Eukaryota > Viridiplantae > Streptophyta > Pinopsida > Pinales > Pinaceae > Picea > Picea sitchensis. The sequence continues at coordinate 14,605 of SNQJ01S0014157.1, forward strand.
CCCGAATGTCGAATCCCTACCTCCCGGGATCTCATGCCACCTGTCCCTTGGATGATCGACGACTCTGATTAATTCAGGAAATCGCTACTCGCGATTTCAACGAGTATGAACTCTCACCTCGCCAAACACCGAAGGCCGAACTCCGATGTGCTATTCCCTCCTGGGCCTGAGGACTAACTCCCGCGCAACTTCTCCAAGATCTGACGGTCGGCGGGACTTCGCGAACCTCGCCTGCGAACCCTGGCTGTCAATTCTCCGCCTTGGAGATGTCTTCTGTTCTGAAGCTCCCTTCTGTGCGAACTTCCTCCTTGGTCTGTCCCACGATCCCACGACGGAACTATCCCTCCTCGCGAAGTCCTTGCGCACAAAGAGCTATCTGTCCTGGGCTTCGCCTGTAGATTTGACCTCTACAGAAGCTCGGTTCTTCTTCTCCTTCTCCCGCATATGGAGAACACAATGCCTCCTGGCAGTCTTCCCACTCAAGCAACCTATTGCTGAGTACTCTGGGTATTCAGTAACCTAGTAGAAGTTCCTTCAGTGGACCTTCACACAGATGATAGAACCCAATGAGTTCCTTCCTCCTGGTCTATCTGTACACTCCCTCAACGCCCTCCTAGCGGAGTATCTCTGCCACAAAACACACCACAGTTACGCTTTCTCCTTGGGCTTACACCTCGGTACACATGCTCAATACCCTCTTGGTAGAGCTCCTACAGAACTCCTGACAGGTTCTGTCCACAACAGTGTCTCAGCTACACTGCCTTGACTATTGAGGTGTTCAGTAACCCCAAAAGTCCTCCTTCTATACGAGTTGATGACTTCAGTGCTTGTGCTCTCAGCACGTCTCTGTTTGACTCCTCGGAGTTCAAAAGCGCATCCTCTGTGCACCGGTATTCAGAGTCTCAACACTCTGTCACGCCCTCATGGCATGAAACCCCAAAGACCTCTCAAACCTGAAATCAAACACACTCCCTGCAATGGCATAATCACAATACACAAATATAGCATATAATGAACACACACACAGACATGCATATAATGACAGATAATGCAGGAAAAACTGCTCTGTATTAATAATGGCAAATGCCTGTATATTTTACAAGGTGTTCCTCGAGCTCTCTCTCTCTCGACTCTCTCTTGCTCTATATGCCTCTCCCTAACTCAACTTACTCAAAATGAGATCTGAATATCTCTTTTACCTGAGGGCCCATTCCTCCAGGTTCACCTACTCTATTAATTTACAATCAATGGCTGTCTAGTCTACTATCCAGAACTAGATCTCAGCCGATCTACAATAAATGCCTATATTATCTACAACCCGCGCAAAGGCATGACTCTTCTGGCTCACCAGCCTAAGACATTAAATTACATTGAATTCAAATTCAAAATGAGGTTGCGCCTCCCTTCAGCTCTGAATGAGTGCGCGCTGACGTGGCTGGCTGGTTGGCTGACATGGAGCGATGCTCCTGCATCATACTCCACAGCTGCAAAAATCATGAGCTCCTGCTCATGAGCTTCCCCTGTAACTGTTGGAATCCACCTGGGTCCCAAACAAGTCTTTGGAGCTTTTCATATGCCCCATTCTGCTGCTGTTGCTTTCGCTGCACTGCTGCTGCTGCCTCTCCTCTACCCAACTTCTCTTCGCTGGTAGTCTGTGCTGACCTCAACATCAACCTTCTGATCTTCTCTATCTCTATGTCGAGTTGCTCCAGTGGCTGGTTTTTCTTTTGCAGTCTCCTCAGCTGCAAAAGATTTTGGCCATTGGACAGATCATCATGATCTCCCATGCCATATTCTTCATCTTCATCTGTGGCCTTCAATTGCCACTCTACTGCAGTCTTCWGCTCTGCAGTTTCTTCTTGACTGTCCTGCTGCTCAGTCATACTCTTCTCTGACAGCTCTCTTGCTGGCTCTGGATTGTTCAGCCAATCCTCCAGCATCTCCAGCTCCATCTCCCATGGAGTAATAATTCTCTCTGCCTGCTCCTCGGCTTCTTCCATTGCTAGCCTCAGTGCTACAACGCTCTCAGCTCGCTGGCTGAATCTGTTGAGCTGTTCCTCAGAACACTCATTTTCTGCTCCTGTTGTCAGCTTCAGTGCTGCAGCTTCTCGGTTTTCAGCTCCCAGGCTGAATATGTTGAGACACTCTTCAGAATGCTCGCTCTCTCCTTCTGCTTGGGCAACTTCCAAAGTCTGCACCAATTTAACCTTGACAGTCTTCGCTGACTGTTCTGCTGCTGCACCATCTGCACCCGTAGTTTCTACCTCCTCCTGGGAAAATGGTAGGAACAACTCGATTCCCCCAATCATCAGAATACCATCCTGAGTCTCCTCCTCTTCTGTCAGCTGCATCTGCTGATCTAAATTCATCTCTGAATTTGTGAGACCATCAGACAGTCTCATCTTCTCTGTCAGCTCCTCTGGCTGATCCAGATTTACCTGTCCACCCCTACCCACCTGGCGATATGGGATGCTCTGGCTGCTTCCCTGGCAGACCATGAGATCATCCACTCCCATCTTCATCAGCAACCCTTGCTGGATTGAATTCTCCATCGAGTCTATGAGTCCTTCAGATGGCCTCTCAATTTTATTTCTGCCCACCTGGCAGTCAAATACGCTTACGCTGCCTCCCTGGCAGTCCTTGAGATCCCGAAGTGATCTCTGATCATCGCCCAGCTGGCAATGCGAAATTCCTTCGCCGTCCTCATGAAATCCCTTGAGATCCTCAGTTGATCTCAACCTGTTTCCCTCTCGGCAATCTGGAATTTCTTCTGCTCCGCCCTCCTGGCAGTCCTTGAGATCATCAGACGATCCCAATTCATCTCCTATTCCCTTGCCCATCTGGAAATATGGATACTCTCCTCTTCTCTTTTGGCAGTCTATGAGACCCTCAAATGATCTCATCTCATATTCCTCATCACTCCAATCATCGAGACTTCTCCCAGTCTCTGGCCAACAGTAACAAATCGTCTCTTCTTCTATGGCCCTGAGGTCCTCAACATACCTCAACCATCTTTTCAACAACCTCTGCTGTTTTTTGACCATCAGTTCCTTGACTGGCCATTTAACCTTTGGCATCTTCATGGGCCATTCATGAACCCATCTCGACTTTTTATTCCGCCACATCCTCATCTCGAGCTCCTCCATCTCCTGCTTTATGGCAGCGAGATCTTTATCCATCTCTGTTGCATTCATCAGCTTCAAGCTCTTCTTTTCAGCACGCTTATGGCCTTCAGTAGCCATGCTGCTATTTCTATCTACCTCCTTGGCAGATCTGCTTCTACCACTCCACATCTCGGAGCGTTCCAGCTTCATTTTCTTACAGCCTCCTAATGACTGTATCCTCGACTGCTGTCCACCTGCACGCTGTCGTCACAGAGTCTTCAGTAACTCTGTCTTCCTCCTGCTGCCATCTCACTTCACTTGAAATGTACATATGAATTTCCATCTCTGATACCACTTGACGCGAAGTGTGTGTATCAGAGTGCTTTCCCTTTCTCCTTCCCTTCTCTCGCCTGAAATATACAGACAAGATTTCTGGGCTCTGATACCACCTGACGTGAATTGTGTGTATCAGAGTGCTTTCCCTTTCTCCTTCCCTTCTCTCACCTGAAATATACAGACAAGATTTCTGGGCTCTGATACCACTTGACGCGAAGTCGCTACCCTCACGGTCCAACTCACCTCTCACCAGGACCTTCACTATCCTCGGCCTGAAGAGCGTGAATGCTCCTCCAACTCCTCTCGGGAGTTATCACTACCCACAACTCTACTTCGCCGGTCTCCCCTTTGTTTCTTGGGAAATCGGGTCTCGCGGAATCGCGAGTTCAGTGCTCACGGGATCGGGTCTTTCAATCCCCCGAAACCCGATGGTCAAAGGGTCAATGCCTTCGTATATCGGGGTTTTCCCTATCGGGAAATCGACACCTCTGATGTTGTGATTTCTCTCCCCTCGCAAATATCTGAATCCCGAATGCCGATATGCACGTGCGCCACTCCCGCGCCACGTCACCTCCTCTCTCTCCCTTATCGGGAATCGCGGGATCGCGATTTCGCCGTCCCAATTCCTTGCACAATAAATCCCCGAATGTCGAATCCCTACCTCCCGGGATCTCGTGCCACCTGTCCCTTGGATGATCGACGACTCTGATTAATTTGGGAAATTGCTACTCGCGATTTCAACGAGTATGAACTCTCACCTCGCCAAACACCTAAGGCCAAACTCTGATGTGCTATTCCCTCCTGCGCCTGAGGACTAACTCCCGCGCAACTTCTCCAAGATCTGACGGTCGGCGGGACTTCGCGAACCTCGCCTGCGAACCCTGGCTATCAATTCTCCACCTTGGAGATGTCTTCTGTTCTGAAGCTCCCTTCTGTGCAAACTTCCTCCTGGGTCTGTCCCACGATCCCATGATGGAACTATCCCTCCTCGCAAAGTCCTTGCGCACAAAGCGCTATCTGTCCTAGGCTTCTCCTGTAGCTTTGACCTCTACAGAAGCTCGGTTCTTCTTCTCCTTCTCCCGCAGATGGAGAACACAATGCCTCCTGGCAGTCTTCCCACTCAAGCAACCTATTGCTGAGTACTCTGGGTATTTAGTAACCCAGTAGAAGTTCCTTCAGTGGACCTTCACACAGATGATAGAACCCAATGAGTTCCTTCCTCCCGGGCTATCTGTAAACTCCCTCAACGCTCTCCTGGCAGAGTATCTCTGCCACAAAACACACCACAGTTACGCTTTATCCTTGGGCTTACACCTCGGTACACACACTCAATACCCTCTTGATAGAGCTCCTACATAACTCCTGACAGGTTCTGTCCACAACAGTGTCTCAGCTACACTGCCTTGACTATTGAGGTGTTCAGTAACCCCAAAAGTCCTCCTTCTATACGAGTTGATGACTTCAGTGCTTGTGCTCTCAGCACGTCTCTGTYTGACTCCTCGGAGTTCARAAGCGCATCCTCTGTGCACCGGTATTCAGAGTCTCAACACTCTRTCACGCCCTCATGGMATGAAACCCCAAAGACCTCTCAAACCTGAAATCAAACACACTCCCTGCAATGGCATAATCACAATACACAAATATAGCATATAATGAACACACACACAKACATGCATATAATGACAGATAATGYAGGAAAAACTRCTCTGTATTAATAATGGCAAATGCCTGTAYATTTTACAAGGTGTTCCTCGAGMTCTCTCTCTCTCGACTCTCTCTTGCTCTATATGCCTCTCCCTAACTCAACTTACTCAAAATGAGATCTGAATATCTCTTTTACCYGAGGGCCCATTCCTCCAGGTTCACCTACTCTATTAATTTACAATCAATGGCTGTCTAGTCTGCTATCCAGAACTAGATCTCAGCCGATCTACAATAAATGCCTATCTTATCTACAGCCTGCGCAAAGGCATGGCTCTTCTGGCTCACCAGCCTAAGACATTAAATTACATTGAATTCAAATTCAAAATGAGGCTGTGCCTCCCTTCAGCTCTGAATGAGTGCGCGCTGACGTGGCTGGCTGGCTGGCTGACATGGAGCGATGCTCCTGCATCATTTTAAAAACACCACCCGTAAAAAATTCCGCACAGTGTTCCCAACCCTAAAATGCTTCTGATATAACGCTCATAGGTAAATAATTTTTGCATTGGGGCTTGTGTGGTTGTATTAGGCCCTATGATGCATGGCCCTTTAAAAATTGTATTTATGAATACATGGTTTTTTCTATCATAATCAATATGATATAAAATACACTTCTGCTAATCATCATTTTCATTGATATTTAAATATTATAAATATATTAATTATAAAAAAAATAATTATTAAATAATCAATAATAATTAAATATGGTGCAAACATGACACACAAAATTTCATATTTTGATGTCATCACAATGTTGGTACAACAATAATACAATGTACTATGATGCAAATATGCATCATGATGCAATATACACACTTTCGATACAAATTGGATGAAAAATTGACTTTATATGTGCAAATGAGGTCAGGCCTCACTGAATGAGTGCGCTACTGACGGGTTGGCTGGACATGGAGCCGATGTTCTCAAAGATTTCATTTTAAAAACACCACCCGTAAAAAATTCCGCACAGTGTTCCCAACCCTAAAATGCTTCTGATATAACGCTCATAGGTAAATAATTTTTGCATTGGGGCTTGTGTGGTTGTATTAGGCCCTATGATGCATGGCCCTTTAAAAATTGTATTTATGAATACATGGTTTTTTCTATCATAATCAATATGATATAAAATACACTTCTGCTAATCATCATTTTCATTGATATTTAAATATTATAAATATATTAATTATAAAAAAATAATTATTAAATAATCAATAATTAATATGGTGCATGACACACAAAATTTCATATTTTGATGTCATCACAATGTTGGTACAACAATAATACAATGTACTATGATGCAAATATGCATCATGATGCAATATACACACTTTCGATACAAATTGGATGAAAAATTGACTTTATATGTGCTTTTTGTAACAATATGTGATGCAACGTGACACTAACACGATGCAAGAAAGTTTTTTGCATTGTATGCTTCGCTGGAAATATGATGCCTTTTAGAGCATGTGTTGAAAAAGATGATACATAGATCACCGAAACCATGACACATCCACTAACGTTGTGTTTTATGTCCTCCAAAATGCAATTTTTTTTTTTTCCAAGAAAAAAAATGGGAGACTACACTAATAACAATGCTACAACCCTATATTGTATTAGTGTTATCTTAGAAAACCAACCTACCACTTGTTCACTTCCTATTCCACTTCTTCTTTTAGTGCTTGTTTTACATTATAGTCACTCAAATCTATACCTTTGTTGTCAAGAATTCAAATGATTATTATTTCAAATCATATTTTTTGCATGGGCTTGGTTCCACATTTTTTCCCTATGCAACCTTAACAACATTCAATACATTTTCATGTGATTCCTAACATCAACTATAACAACAACAACAATGGTTTGGATTTGTAACGTGTGGTGAGACACACTATTCACACCTCCATTTCTCTATGCAAAATCACTCTCAAATGCACACAACTTTAGCATACCGATCCCTGTTAAGCCTTATGCTACTTCTACCAAACACTGTACGAAAGAATGTGCCACATTCTTTATTAAGTTCTAATAGATTCAAAGTGTTCTATTGCCATATCTCTCATAGTTTTAAACTATCAATTGCCCCTTATTGTGCAAACGAAATTGTAAGAAATTGCAATGTGTTAAAATGTAATATATCTATTTTGTGGATCTGAAATTTATTACACTATATCAACTAAACACTCTAATGTGGTAAGTAGACAAATCCCGATGCATAGTTCAAGATTCCACTTTTGGAAGAGTAACATAGCCATGAGATTAGTGGGATAGGAACAACTTTGAAATACAACATGTATGATGAGCCATATAATGAATTGTTGTGATTGGGTTCCTTGGCTAGCTATGCAAGGGAACATGATGTCATTTCTCAATCCAAACACCTCTAATTCAAGTGGCTCGAGCCTTGGCTCCTAAAGATGAAAATCCAAATCATTATATTGGAGAACCTTCGACTTGCAATGGTGGCACTAGTGTTTGATATCAATCTTCTACCAACAATACGATTGGATATACACCTTTCTCCACTACTTACAAACCCTCGAAAGGACAATGATATTCTCTTGGAGTAGAAGTTTCTTGAAAACTAGGATAAGAACATTCACAGTTAGCTCTTCCCATGAAAGCGAGGTCCAACTGTACACCTCACTAGAATTTGTGTCTGCAAGTCCTTGATTGACAACACTCTTCACAAGATTAACATGATGATGCATATAATGGTGATGAAATTGCATAATGTAGCTTTACAAATAGTGAAATTCTAGCACAAACATATTTTCCACCCCCAATACTACAAATAATAAATAATAATAACACCACCGATAAATTACAAGAACGTGCCCCAAATTGTTATATATCATAATAAATAAATAACAATGCTTTTGCATGTATTATATGTAAAATGGGATAACAACAAATTGCAAAGCTATAAGAAAATAAACAATTAAGGGCTCAAACATTTAATACGAATGAGGGATTTAATTTCCACAAGGGCATAAAGATGTAGGAAACGAATTTGACTATATTGTTTCATGTGTTGTCACCATTGCAGGATCCCAAAGCATCAAATTTATTCCTATGGAAGGCATTCAATGCATTATTTACCTTCTACTTTCCATGCACAAATATTTGAACAAAATAATTGAGGACATACAATTTTGAACTTTTCCTTCTATAGAATTTGTAATTTGCAAGTGTATATAAAATAAATCGAATTTATTACATTCCCAATTTACATGAACATAAATGGATGATCTAATATTTACAAGAATAGAGATATAAAATAAATTATGAAAAAATACTACAAAAATAAGGCTCCGAGCCTTGAAATGCATCCTAGATTAAAAATGCATGCAAATTGTCCATTAAATTATGATTGAAGATGTTACATTAGAGGCCACATCTATGTTATTCGAATTCCACCCGACTCACTCTTGGAAGAATATACATTCAATTAAATTGAAACTTAGTGTATTTAAATTAGTGAAAAGGATAATAGTTTCAAATATGTGTCATGATTCCAATATGGTGAGAGTGATTTTTTCCAAGAGAAAATTAGCAGCAATAACACAAGATAATTCTTACATCCAAAATACCTAATAGTCATTCAGACTTTCCTTCATACTTTTACAATAAAACTAATCACCCTACATGAGATAAATTGAAGAAAAATGTTTCCTTATGGAGCCAATAATGCTTGCTTTGAGAGTCCATCCACTTCCTTGTTGTAATCAAGATAGATATGATAGAATTGGATGGCTGCAAACTTTCTACTTAGCATCCTAATTCTTTGTTTCCATCCTTCTAAAGAGCTCACACATAGATCACTTTTATAATTTAACCAGTCTATGATTACCTTTGAATCACCCAGGATCTGTAATTTGTGGATAGACAATAGATTTGCTAAATATAGAGTTGCCCATGCTCCCATTAACTCGGCCTTTGTATTAGTTCCCTCTCCACAATTCAAATACCATTTATAAACTGTAGAAGATGTGAGTTTAATGATACCTCCAATGCCATTGCATAAACCATTAACCTTGGCTTCTCCATCAAAACTGGCCACATGAAACTCTATTGGGAAGTCTAGACTATTTAAACAGATAGAGGAAGTTATAGGCTTCATCCATAGGTTTCTAAATAAATGTTTCTAGAGATCTGATTACAACCGAAAGTACCTAAGGTATCTTTCCCAAACATCGCATGGATTGCTATAATCCAACATGAAAGACTTGATGTATTAGTAAGGTTGTCCAATTTGAAAGACAGTTATCAAGATCTATTCCTTCCGAATTTTCACTGATATATTTAATAGATTTGATTTTTTGCCAAACACGTTTCGTGAATGCACAATGAATGAACATATGTTCATTTTCTTCACTCGCAAATTTGCATAATTACAACTTCAGTCTATACATCCTCTTCAAATGTAATTTTTTTCCATGTCATTATTTTGTTCTTCAATAACCAGATAAAGAGTTTTATTTTAAGTTGAATATCCCATTTCCATAAACTCTTACGCCACCCTGTGGTAGTCTGCAAATGGACTTAAGGTCAGACAAACATTCTGGTCGATACAACTTGAAGAATCCCACCTTTGTAAAATATGCCTTCTGAGATCTCTCTCTCGACCCCTCTTTGCCTCTATATGCCTCCCTAACTCACAATTTACCTGTACGAGATCTGAATATCTCTTTACCCTGAGGGCCCATTCCAGTTCACCTAATTTGTTCTCAATCATCGCCTAGTCTATCCAATCCAGATCTCTCACTCGACGGCATAATAAATGCTCATCTTATTCCATACCAAGTAGTTACATGGCTCTTTCCGCTCACCACTTAAGATATTAAATTACATTGAATTCAAATTAAAATGAGGCTGTACCTCCCGTCAACCAATGAGGCTACCGGACGTCACTGGTCATTTTACATGGAGCGATGTTCTCAGATCATTTTAAAAACACCACCCGTAAAAAATTCCGCACAGTGTTCCCAACCCTAAAATGCTTCTGATATAACGCTCATAGGTAAATAATTTTTGCATTGGGGCTTGTGTGGTTGTATTAGGCCCTATGATGCATGGCCCTTTAAAAATTGTATTTATGAATACATGGTTTTTTCTATCATAATCAATATGATATAAAATACACTTCTGCTAATCATCATTTTCATTGATATTTAAATATTATAAATATATTAATTATAAAAAATAATTATTAAATAATCAATAATAATTATGAAAACACACAATTTCATATTTGATGTCATCACAATGTTGGTACAACAATAATACAATGTACTATGATGCAAATATGCATCATGATGCAATATACACACTTTCGATACAAATTGGATGAAAAATTGACTTTATATGTGTTTTTTTGTAACAATATGTGATGCAACGTGACACTAACACGATGCAAGAAAGTTTTTTGCATTGTATGCTTCGCTGGAAATATGATGCCTTTTAGAGCATGTGTTGAAAAAGATGATACATAGATCACCGAAACCATGACACATCCACTAACGTTGTGTTTTATGTCCTCCAAAATGCAATTTTTTTTTCCAAGAAAAAAAATGGGAGACTACACTAATAACAATGCTACAACCCTATATTGTATTAGTGTTATCTTAGAAAACCAACCTACCACTTGTTCACTTCCTATTCCACTTCTTCTTTTAGTGCTTGTTTTACATTATAGTCACTCAAATCTATACCTTTGTTGTCAAGAATTCAAATGATTATTATTTCAAATCATATTTTTTGCATGGGCTTGGTTCCACATTTTTTCCCTATGCAACCTTAACAACATTCAATACATTTTCATGTGATTCCTAACATCAACTATAACAACAACAACAATGGTTTGGATTTGTAACGTGTGGTGAGACACACTATTCACACCTCCATTTCTCTATGCAAAATCACTCTCAAATGCACACAACTTTAGCATACCGATCCCTGTTAAGCCTTATGCTACTTCTACCAAACACTGTACGAAAGAATGTGCCACATTCTTTATTAAGTTCTAATAGATTCAAAGTGTTCTATTGCCATATCTCTCATAGTTTTAAACTATCAATTGCCCCTTATTGTGCAAACGAAATTGTAAGAAATTGCAATGTGTTAAAATGTAATATATCTATTTTGTGGATCTGAAATTTATTACACTATATCAACTAAACACTCTAATGTGGTAAGTAGACAAATCCCGATGCATAGTTCAAGATTCCACTTTTGGAAGAGTAACATAGCCATGAGATTAGTGGGATAGGAACAACTTTGAAATACAACATGTATGATGAGCCATATAATGAATTGTTGTGATTGGGTTCCTTGGCTAGCTATGCAAGGGAACATGATGTCATTTCTCAATCCAAACACCTCTAATTCAAGTGGCTCGAGCCTTGGCTCCTAAAGATGAAAATCCAAATCATTATATTGGAGAACCTTCGACTTGCAATGGTGGCACTAGTGTTTGATATCAATCTTCTACCAACAATACGATTGGATATACACCTTTCTCCACTACTTACAAACCCTCGAAAGGACAATGATATTCTCTTGGAGTAGAAGTTTCTTGAAAACTAGGATAAGAACATTCACAGTTAGCTCTTCCCATGAAAGCGAGGTCCAACTGTACACCTCACTAGAATTTGTGTCTGCAAGTCCTTGATTGACAACACTCTTCACAAGATTAACATGATGATGCATATAATGGTGATGAAATTGCATAATGTAGCTTTACAAATAGTGAAATTCTAGCACAAACATATTTTCCACCCCAATCCTACAATAATAAATAATAATAATACCTTACCGATAAATTACAAGAATTGCAAAAGCATGAAATTGTTATATCATAATAAATAAATAAATCAATGCTTTTTGCATGTATTATATGTAAAATGGGATAACAACAAATTGCAAAGCTATAAGAAAATAAACAATTAAGGGCTCAAACATTTAATACGAATGAGGGATTTAATTTCCACAAGGGCATAAAGATGTAGGAAACGAATTTGACTATATTGTTTCATGTGTTGTCACCATTGCAGGATCCCAAAGCATCAAATTTATTCCTATGGAAGGCATTCAATGCATTATTTACCTTCTACTTTCCATGCACAAATATTTGAACAAAATAATTGAGGACATACAATTTTGAACTTTTCCTTCTATAGAATTTGTAATTTGCAAGTGTATATAAAATAAATCGAATTTATTACATTCCCAATTTACATGAACATAAATGGATGATCTAATATTTACAAGAATAGAGATATAAAATAAATTATGAAAAATACTACAAAAATAAGGCTCCGAGCCTTGAAATGCATCCTAGATTAAAAATGCATGCAAATTGTCCATTAAATTATGATTGAAGATGTTACATTAGAGGCCACATCTATGTTATTCGAATTCCACCCGACTCACTCTTGGAAGAATATACATTCAATTAAATTGAAACTTAGTGTATTTAAATTAGTGAAAAGGATAATAGTTTCAAATATGTGTCATGATTYCAATATGGTGAGAGGATTTTTTCCAGTAGAAAATTAGCACAATTATATTAAGATAATAAAATTTTTACATCCAAAAATACCACTAATAGTCATTCGAGACTTTCCTTCACTTTACAATAAGAAACTAATCAGCGCAGCCTACATGGATACCTCCGATAGCAAAATGATTCCTTCTGGAGCCAGTAATGCTTGCTTTGAGAGTCCATCCACTTCCTTGTTGTAATCACGATAGATATGATAGAATTGGATGGCTGCAAACTTTCTACTTAGCATCCTAATTCTTTGTTTCCATCCTTCTAAAGAGCTCACACATARATCACTTTTATAATTTAACCAGTCTATGATTACCTTAGAATCACCCAGGATCTGTAATTTGTGGATAGACAATAGATTTGCTAAATATAGAGTTGCCCATGCTCCCATTAACTCGGCCTTTGTATTAGTTCCCTTTCCACAATTCAAATACCATTTATAAACTGTAGAAGATGTGAGTTTAATGATACCTCCGATGCCATTGCATAAACCATTAACCTTGGCTGCTCCATCAAAACAGGCCACTGGAAACTATAGTGGACAATCGAGCCTATTTAAACGAAGAGAGGAAGTTATAGGTTTATCCACAGGTTTCTAAATAGCGCATAGAGATCTGATTACAACTGAGTGTACTGAAGGTATCTTTCCTTCAAATATCGCAACATTCCTTTTGAGCCATATAAACCAACATGTGAGAGCAGAAAGACTTGATGTATTAGTGTTGTTATTTGTCCAATTTAATAGGCAGTTATCAAGATCAATCCCATCCCAATTTTGACTGATATTTTTAATAGATTTGATTTTTTTCCAAACACGTTTGGTGAAAACACAATGAATGAACATATGTTCATTTTCTTCACTCGCAAATTTGCATAATTGGCATCGCCCAGGCTCCGTCCATCCTCTCAGCTGTAATTTTTTCCATGTCAATATTTTGTTCTCTGCTGCAAGCCACAAGAAAAGTTTAATTTTCAGTTGAATATCACATTTCCATAAACTCTTACGCCACCCTGTGGTAGTCTGCAAATTAAGTGTGGAATTTAAGGCCGCACAAACATTCTTAGTCGACAGGTAACTTGAAGAATCCCCTCCTGTCTAGATAAGTTCATCTTCATTATCAAATAATGCTAGTCCCGATGCTTGAAGGGCCCGTCGATAGCGATCCCACTCCTCTGCAAAGTTTCCAGTAAGTGCCAACTCCGCGTTGCTAAACCAAGTTGATAATAAAGAATCCTGTTCCTGGGTTCTCCTGGCTCGTGCTAGAACCGAGACATGTTTTTAACTAAGATCATTAATAAGAGCATTAATATGGTGAGAGGATTGACATAACATAAATAACCATTGCGTATCTCTATTTTTGACTTTGTAATTGGCCCTTGCATATCTTTGTTTATCACTCTGTGACTTTACAATACAATTTTCTTGTAATTACAACAATTTAGATTAAGGAATTTGAAATTGAAATCAAGATAAACAAGTGTGGTTTTGAGTGTATAGGGTAATCAACCAAGAGTTAATATAAATAATGGATTTCAATGAGTAGGACACTCACAATTGTATTTATTAAGGGAGTTTAATAAAGAAGCATCTATGATTTATTTGCTAAATTAGACAACCTAAAAACAATTCCCCTCCCAATGTGTTTTGATAAAAAACAATTTACTTTCTACATGTCCCAATATTTTTGTTATTGCCACATTAATTTTTTATTTATTAAACAAAGTAGAAAAGAAAACCACTGCCAATTTCTCATTCAATGTAAAACACTACCAAGTTCTCATTCAATGTAAGGGTTTCGTATTGCATAACAATTCTCAACCACAAAAGTAGAATAACCAAGGAATCCATTATGGTTATTTCATTTCCTATTTGAAGCTATTTAGTAGAATCAATAAGTTAAGGAAGAAAAACCCGAAATAGAGTTGTGTTCTTTCCCAACAAATTATTTTACCTCAGTTTGAATTATAATTTAACAAACAATTAAAGAACGGAAAATAAAAATACAACTATGCCTACTTTCCACAACTCAATTTATCAAGAATAGAAATTCTAAAGAAAGAGAACAAAAAATGCGCAACAATTTGTACCCACAAATCTCTTAGTCCATTGGCTCAATTCCCTAACACAAACTATCCATCATGGGCATCAAGTTCTCTATTGAAACAAATTGATTTCATGCTATAGGATAAATAAGCACCATGACCAAGGGATCGGGAAAAGTTTGACTCAATAGAGTCAGTTGAGAGTATACCTTTTTGGGTGATACTGCAAGGAAACGAAACTGTCTCATAGACTTTTCATTAACCCATCAAACAATTGCAATCCCATGAGATCATGTTGCAATAAGACATTGTCTGAAACAACTTTGTGGCTTCATTAACTATCCCATTTCATGCACATACTAAAACGGTTTGATTCCATGAAACCACAATGATAACCAATGCAACCTCCCATAGTTTCCATTATGGAATTTAGAGTTACCTGGTAAGTATCTTTGAGCAACTATGTCTAGAACTAAAAAACATACATGAATTTTAATGAAAGAGTTAATTCAGGCCCCTCTTTGGCTACAAAATATGATTTTTGAATTCAACAAGGGAAGCGTTACAAGAATGTAGGGAGGATTGACACTTCCAATTTTTTTCCACCCATGAATATACACAATATGAGTTGGAGGGTAAGGTTAGGGGGAAGAAGGAGAAAATTCCTCCTCAGGGCACCCACACATAAATTAATGCACGACAATAACACTACCCAATTGATGTCAATTGGAAGACAATTTTGGGTTTTGAGTAGGATACAGATCCTTTGGGGATCCCTATAGGTTCACAATTTCCATCCACCATCTAATCAAAACTCACCAACAAGTGTCCACCCCTTGCTTCTTTAAGCGATGGAATGTCCACACACTTCTATCAAGTTTTGAAATATTAAGAATACAAATACAAGAAATTTTGTGCTCTCTACAACGAAAAATAAATATTACAGGTACTAGAAAAGACTTGTGGGTGGAAAAAACAACATGGAACTTATATGGAGAAAATGCCCCTTCCAACAAAAACTATAAACACAGTTGTGAAGGGAAAAAACATTTCATATTAACTTATTTTAACCCAGTTAATCCAAATTTGCCAAAGATTCAAGGCTCCATACTTACCATAATGGATTGTCCTTGTCCACCTAATGAAGATTGAGGAGATCTGAGCAATAAATAAAGACCTCAAGGAGTTTAGAAGGAACTTCAGGGCATGAGAGTAGAGGTACGTGGTAACACAAGATAATATAGATTTAAATTTAACAATGTCAATTGTTGAAATAATGACCTACAAGAAACTTTCATATGACCATATTCAAACAAAATTTAATCATGGAAAAACATAGGATATACAAGGAGTTTTCACAATCCATACCAATTCTATAATCAAAATATGTAAGGAATTACCAGAAACAAAGATGAAAACTTATTTGTTTCATTTCTGTAGTCCACCAAACTGGCTGAGACAGAGGTATTTCCACCCAACTGTAGATATTCCATTGTAGAAACCACCCCCTAGATGAGCTATGATACCACTAAGGAAAAGTAGGAAAATAAGGTTCTAAATTCAGACTAAACAAACCAAGTAAATTTCACTTCTAAGTTTCTTGCGGATAAAGTAGCTCTTAGGTACCCACATTACCTGCTCCACACAACACAACGAGTACTTCATTCTCTCCTACATAGTGCCTCCGAAATTTATCCCTCTAGTGCTCTTCAGTGTGTGCATAGAAAGGTCCAGGATGATATCTCGATTTTTTTGCATAATTCCCTTGGTTTCTTGGCTCTTTTACCAGGTCCAATGGCTCATTTAAATGTTGGTTTGTTCTATGGTAGTCTGGTAGAGTAACTCTATTTTTCTTGTTTTCCACAATCTCTAAACTTATTTTCCTTGTCTTTTTCGAGCTCTCCCCCTCCACTTCGAATTTCTGCATGCATGAATGATAACAAGAGAATCCAAACAAACTTCTTCATAGTTCCAAGAATGTAGGGAAGGAGATTTCTAATTTTTAGGAAGTAATAGCCTAAATTTAGGGATTCGTTTTCTCCACTCCTCTTAACCTATTTTAACTTTTCAAACTCGTGTTTTGAAATAAGTGAAGGTTCAAGGTAATATAAGATGTATGTTTTTAGGCATAAGTCACCTAGGACCCTCTCACATTTCCCCTCTTTTGGTAGCATAGCCCTTTTAGGTGCTCTTGCTCCACTAGCCTTGGTAAGTTTTTATTAACTACATAAATAAAATTCTTACAATATTCACAAAACCATGGTGTATCTACCTCATGGTGTTAATACAACAAAAATAAAATATCCATGCAAAGCATTTAATAATTTTAATTACAAATATTTCAAGGAGTAAAATTGGGATATTACATCCCCTCCCCTTTGGAATAACAACATCCTCAATGTTCCTTTAGAGAAACAATGTCTATGATGAAAATATGTATGGATATTCCTCTCTCATGGCATCCTCCATCTTCCAAGTGGTCCCTTTTGTCCCAAAGTGCTTCCATTGCACTTTTACCTAAGTGATGGCTCGATTATGAAGCAATGTTACTTTCCTTTCTAATATGTATAGTGGTTATGGCTGCTCTCCCTTTGGTTCCACTTGGATTACAATCCAATAAATAACATGGTTAAAATCATGTATATATATTTTTTACATAGAGATACATGAAAAACTTTCCGTGCTTCAATATTTGCAGGAAAAGCAAGTTTATAAGCTATAGGTCCTATCCTTTCCAAAATTTCAATTGGTCCACAATATCCGAGTGCAAGTTTGTCATAGGCTCGAAGTTTCAGGGAACTCTTTTGTGGTTTCACTTTGCGATACACATGATCTACGACTTTGAATTATGCATTCTATTTCTATCTGCATAAATTTTCTCTCTGTCTTGGGCTGCCTTCAGGTTTTGTTTGATCTTGATGACTTCTTGCACCATTTCTTTCAACATTTCTGTTAGGGTCCTAACCCGCACATAGGTAGAACGATATATTCGGATGTAATAAAGGTCGATATTAATAAGGCCTTGCAATAAAATAGAATAAGTCGAATGTAAGAAGACCTAATAAAAGCCGCTGCTTCTAGAAGGATCTTCCTCTAGATGCTTCTTTTGATAGACATTTTTAGTATAAATAGGAGTCGAGGGTATGAGAAACCTAGCTTGGATATTATTGTAATAGAGATCTTCTCAACTGGAGGTTGCCCCCTCGAAGAGGCCCGTGAACATTGCTTTCAGAATCAAAGTGTTATTTCTGTTGCTATTCTTATATCATTTCAGTGCTATTGTGGTGATTGTTCTGGTTATATTGCTGTTATTTTTCCATTTCTAGCATTTTATTTATGTTCTTCATACTTTTTATATCTAGTATATTACAAGTGGTATCAGAGCACTTTCCTTGGCAGAAATTGTGGGTAATTTTTTTTCCAGGGTAGAGACGTATTCCGACGTCTTTAAGCCACAAAGATCTGTCGTTACGCGCATAAACCCACGATTGAGGGATTCATACAAGCAGGAAATACAAGTGGTTATTAAGCACACATCTGTTGGCCACCCTTGTAACCCCTGATGGTACCCCTTCGAGTGGTAGCGCATCAAACAACACCTATGTACGGATCGACCTAGATTTCCTGAAGCCCACTTTAGATAAACCGATTGACCGCCTGACTGCTATAGTGCCACCGAGAACAACACTCGGGGAGATACTCTCTAGTACCTGGGTAGTCGGGTAGTATGGCTAAGGGTACAGTCTATCCTCCTTAGTTAGTGCCCTGAGATATTGGGCTGAGTACTACTGTTGGACCCCACACGTATATCAGAGAGCTATAGCACAGGGAAAACCCTTGTCTGTAGAACCCTTGAATACCTAACCCTTGGGAACAACAATATAAACAAATCAAAACAAAGAAGATCTATTGCCGCACAATTGTGTTCGGGTTGTCAAGTAACTACACCTTTCTTCCTGGTTAAGAATTTGGGCATTTCATCACTGCAGTATTTGTGAGACTGGAGTATAACTCCGCAAGTGTAAAAAAAAAAAAAAAGTCTGGAATTTGTTTCACCATTATTTGAGACCTATTCCATTGGATTCATCTCTTCGCCCTTATCACATTCATACATATCATTTTTCGGCAATTTTTTTGACCCCACCCGCCCCTTTTCGGTTCCCTCGTCCTCATGGCCCATACCCGTAGCCAAGACTTTGAAACTCGCTTCAATACCTTGCAATCTAGTCTCATCGAGACCGAACAAGAAGTGAAACAACTCAGTGCTAATGTTGCCGCCATCAATACAACCATGCAGTCCTCAATGGAGGAAATCAAGCAAGACCTGACCACCCAACTTGAATCTGTCTTTTCGTCACTCTACACCAAGCTCCATATCCCTACAGATAAACCTTCTTCTGACTCACCCCCACATACTGAAGGTGAAGATTCCTCTCATTCCCATAACTTTTGACACCATCACTTTCAACGTGACCTATGCCTTCCGTAGGTGGATGTGACCAAATTTGATGGCTCGGACCCCACTTGTTGGGTAACCCAAATGGAACATTATTTCTCTTTATACGACATTACAGATGACTTGGACAAACTCCGATATGGTGTTCTCCATCTAGATCAAGAACGTTGTGGCAGATATTATGACAAACTTCCTGTCAAGGGTATATTGCTTGGACACACTTTGTGGCAGATATTATGAATGACACCAACCATTTGGGCTGTTTGAAAAAGTTGAAACAATTAGGAACAATGGAAGACTTTATAGCTTCCTTTGAACACTTGGCTTTTTGGACAGAGGGCATGCTTGATGCCTTTTTTCGAGAGTGTTTTATCAGTGGCCTCAAGGATGATATTCAGGCCCATGTCCTCATGGCTCGGCCTTAGAGTTGGGTGTATGCTACTAAAAGAGCTAAAGAAGCACAATAGGTTGTATCTTCTCAAAACCAAAAACCCTCCTTTATCCCTCACCCTAAACCAGTAAATCCCACTACTCCCTCCGCTCCACTAAAGATCCAAAAATTGACCAGAGCTGAAATGGTTGAACGCCAACTCAAAGGCCTTTGTTATAATTGTGGTGACAAATATTTCCTGGGCCACAAGTGTAAGGAACAAAATATTTTTATGGCCATCTCCGAGGATATTTCGGAAGAGGATGTTGAAACTCCCCTTGTGTCTGAGTCACCTGAAACCACTGACATAACCCCTCCCTCAAACCCTCCCGAAGTAGAACCAGTCATTTCCCTCAATGCTCTCATTGGCTTCTCCGCCCCCCAAACCCTCAAGCTAATCGGTTACATCAAGCATCGAAAGGTCATCATTCTGGTTGATAGTGGAAGCACCCATAATTTTATTCATCGCCGCATTGCCCAAGAAACTCATTGTTACATCCATGCCGTCAATAATTTCCAAATCATGGTTTCCAATGGTGGCTCAATGAAATGTGGAGGGCGTTGTGAAAATGTGCGTCTCCAAATTGGTGACTACCACCTAAAATCTCATATGTTTGCTATCGACATGGGCGGTTGTGACATTGTGTTGGGTGCAGACTGGCTAAGGACTTTGGGTCCCATTCTCATGGATTTTAAGGAATTAACCATGCAATTCGACCAGGAGGGCCACCAATATAAGTTCCAAGGAATCACTGTCGATTCACCTAAGATCATTAGTTCCCATCGCATGGAAAAACTGCTAAAAAAGGGTCATTCTGGTGTTATTGCCCAACTCCATGCCATACAAGCAACAAAGACACCCTTAGTGTTGCAAGACCTCCAAGCCATCCTTTCTAAATATCAAGTGGTCTTTCCCACTCCCTAGGGACTCCCTCCTTCCCGTGGTGTTCATAATCATTCCATTCCCCTTGTACCCAGAATCCTTTCTCCCAATATTTGTCCGTATCGTCACCCCTTTTCCCCAAAAAATGAAATTGAGAAAATGGTCCAAGAACTCCTTAATGCAGGCGTTATCCACCCTAGTACGAGCCCCTACTCTTCTCCTGTGGTCATGGTCCTGAAGAAAGAAGGTTCTTGGCAAATGTGTCCTGACTTCTGTGCCCTCAACAAACTTACTATTAAAGACAAATTTCCCATTCCTGTCATTGATGACCTCCTGAATGAATTGAGTGGCACCCAATTCTTTACTAAACTTAATCTTCGTTCAGGCTACCACCAGATACGTATGAAAGAGGAAAACATTCCCAAAACTGCATTTAGAACTCATGAGGGACACTATGAATTTTTGGTCATGCCCTTTGGCTTGTGTAATGCCCCCTCCACCTTCCAAAGCCTCATGAATCATGTCTTCCATCCTTTTCTCCATCATTTTGTCATAGTTTTCTTTGATGATATCCTCATCTATAACAAAACCTGGACATACCATCTTGCTCATGTGGATCGAGTTCTCCATCTACTCTCTCAGCACCAACTTTTCCCGAAACAATATAAATGTGCTTTTGGCGCCTCAGAAGTAGAATACTTGGGTCATCTGGTTGGCAAGGATGGTGTCAGGGTGGATCCAAAAAAGATTGAAGCTATGCAAGATTGGCCTCACTCACAGACTCTCAAAATCTTGCGTGGATTTCTAGGCTTAATAGGTTATTATCGCAAGTTTGTTAAGAATTATGGAAAGATTGCAACACCTCTCACTGCTCTTCTAAAAAAGAACTCTTTCACTTGGACTCCAGCCACTGCTCAAGATTTTCAAACCTTGAAGATGTCCATGTGCACCACTCCAGTCCCGACCCTTCCCCATTTCACAAAGACCTTTGTCTTGGAATGTGATGCCTCACAGAAAGGAATTGGTGTTGTCCTTATGCAAGAGGGTCGACCTTTGGCTTTTACTAGCAAGAAACTATCTGAAAGAAATATGGGCAAACCAATCTATGAAAAGTAAATGTTGGCTATTCTACATGCCATTGATCTATGGCGCCCTTATCTATTGGGGCAAGGTTTCCAAATTAAGACAGACCATCAAAGCCTCAAGTATTTTCTGGAACAATGCATTTACTCCACGGAGCAACAAAAATCGATGAATAAGCTCTTTGGATATGATTATGAGATCATTTACAAGAAAGGCAAAGAAAATGTGGTGGAAGATGCACTTTCCCAAAAATATGAAGATGAAAGATCCATTTTTTCTCTTTCCTTCATTGTACCAGATTGGCTCCAAGCCGTTTCACATCTGATCCAATAATTGCAGTCCAATGCTCCAACTTCCCCATGGCACTCTTGGCTCCATGATGAGCTTCGATACAAAGGCTGTTTGTATTTAAGTAAACAATGAAAGCTTAAATCCAAGGTACTTTCTGAGCTTCATCCTACACCCACAACAGGGCACTTCGGGTTCACCAAAACCTATGATAGGGTCAAACGTTCTTTTTTCTGGGATGGTATGAAACATGACATTCGTAATTTTGTCACTGAATGTGATGTGTGTCAACGCAACAAGGGAGAAACAGTCAAATCTTCGGGCACACTACAACCACTTCCGATTCCACCTGCTATTTGGAAGGATATCTCTATGGATTTTATTACAGGCTAACCCAAATTGGGAAATAAATCAGTCATCATGGTGGTTTTTGATTTCCTTTCCAAGTATGCTCATTTTTTCTCTCTTCAACACCCGTTTACAACATCCACGGTGGCTCAAATTTTCATGGATTAGGTCTTCAAGCTTCATGGAATGTCACACTCTATTGTTTCTAATCACGACCCAACTTTCAAAAGAAATTTTTGGCAAGAATTGTTCAAGCTACAAGACACCCAATTGCATCTCAACACAACTTATCATCCCCATACTGATGGTCAAACGGAAGTTGTCAACAAGTGTTTGGAAACATATTTGAGGTGTTTTGCCTCAGAAAAGTAAAATCAGTGGGCTCAATGGTTACCCCTAGCTGAATGGTGGTACAACACTTCATACCATACAACTACATGCATGACTCCTTTTGAAGCGGTATATGGACATAAGCCACCTCCAGTTTTCTCATACTTACTTGGTGTCTCAAAGGTTCAGGCGGTTGACCAAACACTTACAGTTCGAGAGGCTATTCTCTGTACCCTCAAAGAGAATTTGGTCATGGCACATAATCGCATGAAGCAACAAGCAGATCAAGGTTGCTCTGAACGTCAATTTGCAGAAGGGGATCAGGTGTTTCTTTGAATGCAACCTTACAAACAAACTTCCCTCAAGGTCAAGCATTGTCAGAAGCTAGCGCCCAAATTTTATGGTCCTTATACCATTCTCAAGCGTGTGGGACAAGTAGCCTATCAGTTAGCTTTTCCCAATCATTTGAAGCTACATCCCATTTTTCATGTTTCATGCTTAAAGAATGTGATTGGAACTAAGTGCCAAATTCAAACCAACCTTCTTGAGTTAGCTGAAGAAGGATCCATTCGGCTACAACCACAAGCAGTTTTGGATCAGCGTGAGCGTCGCCTGCGTCAGAGAACCATTAAGGAAGTGTTAGTCCGGAGGAAAGATACAACTCCAGCAGATGCCACTTGGGAACCAACTACCATTCTGCAACAATTTCCACATCTCAAGCCTTGAAGACAAGGCTATTTTTAAGGGGGAGGACATGTTAGGGTCCTAACCCACACATAGGTAGAACAATATATTTGGATGTAATAAAGGTCAATATTAATAAGGCCTTGCAATAAAATAAAATAAGTCAAATGTAAGAAGACCTAATAGAAGTTTCCGCTTCTAGAAGGATCTTCCTCTAGATGCTTCTTTTGATAGACATATTTAGTATAAATAGGAGTCGAGGGTATGAGAACCCTAGCTTGGATATTATTGTAATAGAGCTCTGCTCAACTGGAGGTTTCCCCCTCGAAGAGGCCCGTGAACATTGCTTTCAGAATCAAAGTGTTATTTCTGTTACTATTCTTATATCATTTCAATGCTATTGTGGTGATTTTTCTGGTTATATTGCTGTTATTCTGTCATTTCTATCATTTTATTTCTGTTATGCATACTTTTTATATCTGATATATTACAATTTGTGATCCAAGTGTGATTCTATTTACTAGGTTGTCCCAACTTATAGGTGTATTACATACTCTACCATATAGTGCCTCAAAATGACTCATTTGCAAAGATGCTTGATAACCATTATTATAGGAAAATTCTACCAAACACAAGTAGTGTTCCTATTTATTTGGTTTATTTATGACATACATGTAAATAATGTATTTCAATATTTGATTTGTCCTTTTTGTTTGCCTATCAGTTTTTGGATGATAAACAATGTTGAAATTTAACCACGTATTGAATCCTTCAAACAATTCTTTCCAAAATTTTGATGTAAACTTTGAGTCTTTGTTAGATATAATCCTAGTACATATTCCATACAATCTGAAAATTTCTGTAATATTGACTACTTTAAATGTGGACTATAGGGATAAAGTGAAAAAGCTTGCTCAATTTTCAACTACAACCATGATAATATCATGTTGTCTTACTGGCTTCTATGAAGAAGACTAAATATGAAGACAACTCAACACATCCAGATTGAATCATAAGTATTCATTAAGGGGGAGTATGAAGGAATGATTCATACTTATGATATGATGAAATTATATTGTCGAAAGTAAACTTATTCTAGAAGTCTATGTATTATCAAATATGAGGACAAAGAGAGAATTTAGGGATGGAGATCACATAGATATTTATAGATATATTCATGGAGATATTGTGGAGATTGTTATGCTATATTGAACATCTTGTCATGAGCACCTCAATGCTATATTATGAGGCCTCACGTAATGTATTGAGTGTGAGAGTGATGTATCATTATTGTACATTAATGAAATGAAATATTTTTGTATATATTTGTTGTTCTTATGTAGGTTTATATGTGTGTATATTTGTTCATGGCTTCTCCATAAACCAACATTTGGTATTAGAGCAATGGTGAGCTTTTAAGTTTGACGGTGTGAGGTGCTTCCTGGTGAATTATAATGTTGTAGTGCAGATATTTTGAGGCTTGTTAAGAAGGGAGAGATGAGGTGGTGTCAGGTGAGCTCTAAGGAAAAACAATGGCATTCAAATGATGGCATTCATGTGTACTTATGAACTTACGTGGGATAACATGCGACTTCCCGTGTATTTGGGTTTCACATCCTCCTCGACGCTAGGATTTTTCATCTAAGTCGAGATGTCCTCTTTCTACTGTTGTTTGCAGAAGCATTGCAAGGTTGACTAACTATGTGAACGACCGAGGAGAATGAAAGGAATGATTCCCACTTGTGGTTGCTACCAGTCCTCCCATTCTTCTGAATCAGGTCACTTGTATCACATATTGCATCACACTTTACTTTCTCTTGTTTGATCCATTTTACTTCATTTTTGAGTAATAAAAACACATTTTATTTTTCCAATAATTCTTGTTGCAATAATTGGCAACCACATAGAAGCAAAGGAGTAAATGGAGAAGTTTTATAATTAAAAGAAATTGGTCTTTGTTTTTATTAAATTGTAATTAAAAAGGTCATAGTCATGTAATGGGGTTTTTCTAAAGTCACGCTGAGTCAAAGATTAAGACAAAGTAAGACAAACCAAAGTTGGGCTCAAAGTCCAATTAAAGTTGAAGGTTGAGACTATGTAGCCTAAGACAAAGTAAATTTCAAAGGTAAATGTAATATCCCTTACTATTGTTTTTTTCAATTTTTTTGCTCAACTTGTTGTGGATTGCTGTAGTATTTAGTGTTTTCTGGTTCAATTGTTTTTGTCAAATAGTTTTCCTACCACCTCCAGAACCCCACTATATCTCCCCTTTTACACTGCCAAAGGTTTATTATTGTATGGGACTTTAATAAAACACTTTGTGATATATCCCAACCCAGTGTAACCCTTGACTGTTGTTGATATATGTTTTGGTATTTGTTGGTTTGAGTTTAATGTGTCTCTTTGATGGACAAATGAAATTATAGATGCCAAATGGAAAGTGAATAATTCAAATAGTTGATAACAACAAAATATCTTAAGGCAAGTTTACCAAACACAATTGCACACCACAAAAATATTTGTTTATTAAATGGCTAACCTCATAACACGAGTGGTATAGATCTGAGATATCAATGAAAATTGAGTGTTGTAGGTTGTTGAAGCACTAAAGTGTCCTCTCCCAAGCTACCAACATGAATTGAACAACCTCTACAAGCCCCATGACCACCATCCAATGAGAATCGACCCCCTCACATCCCAAATCGACCCCAATAGATGAAGTTCGACCCTCCAAAGAAGATGAAGTTTCCCCCAAGAAATAACTTGGCCCCTATGAAAGTAAACTTGACAAACAACAATTATCTTGGCCCCAATACTTGCGAATCGATCCTAAACAAAAAACTAACTTGACCCCTTCAACAATAAATGCAACCACCACTCAACTCGTCCTCCTCAAGCCAAATCGACCTCTACAAAGGAGAACTCAACTTCCAAATGATGAAATCTCGACCACACTGAAGCACAATGAAAATATTTGAGTGATATTTCCTCCACAATTGGCTAGGGTGGATAGTCTCACCACCCAACCCAATATTCTTCTCTAGGGTTTTTCGTCCCAAGAGCTAAAGCTACAAGATCTCTCTCCAATTCATTTTTAGAAAATAACAATGCATAATGAGAGAGGGTGCTCTCATTCCTCTTTTGTTTCCTCATTCACCCTTTTGCTGACCTTTTTACCCTTTTAATAAAGTAAAGTGACTTTATAAGCTCAAAGTCACTTAAAACACCTTTTCACTTAATTACTCAATGTCACTTTTAAAAATATTGTTTTTTTTCACCCTGATGACATCAAATAATTAATTAATCCCCTTTCCTTCCAATGAATATAGTCTATGGGAATCATTTAGGCCATTACAACAATATCCTAGAGTGATCATTTGGAAAGGAAAATTACAGTCCTCCCTTCCCAATATTGCTTGTCCTCAAGCAACTTCAAGTTAGGATGATGCAAGATCTGGTTGCCTTCCCACATGGAATCCTCTACTGAAAAATCTCTCCACCCGATGAGGTACTCTCAGATTACCCTGTTACGCAATTTCCTCTCCTAGACCTCCAGAACCTCCTCAGGAACCAATACTAACTACCCTTCCTCATCCAATGGGGGTAACTTTGCCGAAGAAGTGACATGTTGTCCCAATGCCTTCTTGGGGCACGAAACATGAAACACATTATGGATCTTACTTCCTTCCGACAACTCAAGCTCATAAGATACCTCACCAACCCTATGAATCACCTTGTAGGGGCCATAAAAACATGGTTTTGAATTTTCTGCACCACTTTTCTTCAGTGAAGATTGTCGATAGGGCTATAATATAAAAAATACCAAGTCTCCCACCTAAAAAATGCACTCGACCCTTTGTCTGTCTACATAGATATTTTGTTGATTCCGTGCCATTTGTAAATTGTCCTTGAGAGTCTTGAGGATATCTTGACTCTCCCGACTTGCTATCCCCAAATGTCAGATCAAAAAACAAAGGAGCATCATAGCCATATAATGCTCAGAATGGGGTCATACCAATGGACATGTGATAAGTGGTATTATGGCAATTTTATCCCAAATACAACCACTTAATCCATGCTTTCTGCTATCCAGACACATAGTTACGTAAATAAACCTCAAGCCACTTGTTCATGATCTCTGTTTGACCATATGTTTTTGGATGATAACTAGTGCTAGGAGTTAACTCTGCGCCAACCAACCTGAACAACTCCTTCCAAAAAGAACTGAGGAATCTCCTGTCCCTGTCACTGATAATGTACTTTGACAACCCATGGAGTTTAAATACCTCCCTGAAGAAAATATTTACTACCCGTGTTGCCTTGTACGCTGAGGGAATGACAAATAAGTGTGGTAACTTGGTTAATAGATCAACCACCACATATATGCAATGTATTCCCTACACCTTTGGTAGACATGTGATGAAGTCCATTGACACACTTTCCCACTTTTTCTCCAGGATGGGTAATGGCTGTAATAACCCTACAGGATGAGTCTGCTTTGACTTGTTCTGTTGACAAGTCATACACTCCCTCACATGTATTATTACATCATCTTTGAGGCCCTTCCAAGTGAACCTCTCCCTGATCTTCCTGTAAGTTTTAAAGTACCCATGATGGCCTACCATAGCTGCATCATGCATAGCCTTCACAATCTTCTCCTTCAATGTAAACTCAGGGAGTAAGTATATGTGGTCCTTTTAGTAGATGATATCATCCACCACTCTGTACCTGTCATCATGTATGCTATGTTGGAAATACTAAAACAACTGAGAGGGGGGGGTGAATCAGTTGTATGTGAGCTTAAACAATTTTAAGTCTGTTAAAACATTATTAAAATTTTCTCATGTGGTCATCAACCATATACAACATATGGACAGTAAAGGTAAAGAGCAACATTAGACATAGAGTATACACAGAGATAGATTTTTCACGAGGAAACCCATAAAGGGAGAAAAACCTCTTCTTCTTCGAAATGATAGGCAGTCTTTTAAGTTTTGTACATCATTTACAATTGAGCACCAACTCAATGTGAGGCTGCTACCTCTGTTTTACAAGTTGCAACTTGTGTGAGAGCACCAACCCTCTGGTTTCTCTAGCACCCACTAGAAGGAAGAACCAACTTCCTGAATATTCCAGCACCAACTGGATGGAAGCACCAACTTCCTGAATGTTCCAGCACCAACTGGATGGAAGCACCAACTTCCAGTTACACAGGCTCCAACCTGCATAACAGAAAACACTTGTTCTCCCTAGCACCACCTTGCCACCCTTGTTTCTCTGGCTATAACCAGATGGAAGCTACAACTTCCTGTGTTCAAGCTCCCACTTGAACCTCTGAGGACAACAGTCCTCCCAAGCACCTCCCAACCACCCTTGAATATTAAAATAATGAATACACAGACAATTTCCCAGATAAATCAATTCTTACCTTCCTTTCTCTGTTCTGTAAGTCTGATCTGTTCTGCTATTCGACTCTGCGTTTTCTCTTGCTCTGCTATTCTGCTCTACGTTGCATTTCACTCTGCACATCTTCTTCCTTTCCTACCACGCATCCTCTTCTGCATTCTTCCTTACTGTTTCACTCCTTTCCTCACCAAAACAACCAACTTGACA
The DNA here is from genome assembly GCA_010110895.2 of Picea sitchensis. Lineage (NCBI taxonomy): Eukaryota > Viridiplantae > Streptophyta > Pinopsida > Pinales > Pinaceae > Picea > Picea sitchensis. The sequence goes on from SNQJ01S0014157.1 coordinate 43,456, forward strand.
CAGTCTGTTTCGTCTTCATTTATACACACAGGCACAATGTTTCAACTTCCCAACTCCTTGGGGAAAATGATGACAACTGTCCAGCCAACCCAAACGCCAACTGATCGACAACTAATTTGCAATCATGAGTCTGTTTTACTAACGAATTTGTAACTGAAAGAGTTAAATGTGTGTGGAAGAACAATAACCCTCCGATCACATTCAAACCTTATCCGCACCGTTGGATAATCTTCATTATTCTTGCCTTTTAAATCAGGTTTCGACATTCCTCATGTTCAATGTTATTTTCACTTATAAATCCCAATACACAAAACTCCATAAATCGGTCAAATCAATGATCCATATCATAATCAGATATGACGATTTAGATTAAATCGGGAATTCACTCATCGCGAAATCAGAATCCTTGTTGCACTTGTTTCTTTTCCTTTTTGAGTCGCGATTCGCGAAACTCTGACACAGAGTTAGATCAACGGTCCAGGTGCGATCTTGACTCAAAGGCTACGATTGTGTTGCGATATCGCATATCGCGATTTCGACATTTCTGTTGCAGTGTGTTCTTGTCTCCTTGATATTGCGATTCACGAAACTCCGATGTGGAGTTTGATCAACGATCCAGGTGCGATCTTGACTCAACGGTTGCGATTGAATCGCAATATCGCGTTTCGCGATTTCAGAGTTTCTATTGCAGTGTGTTCTTGACATTTCAAAGTCCCGATCCCCGAAACTCCGACAAGGGCTAGGATCTACGGTCCAAATTCATTCTGGATTCAACGACTGTGATTAAATCGCGAAATCACATTTCGCGATTTCGGGGTTCTTGATGTCAAGTGAATTGGACATTTCAAAGTCTCGATCCCCGATTCTCCGATGAAGAAAATCAACGGTCCAGATCTCATTCTTGCTTTAACAGCCGCGATTACATCGCGAAATCGCATATCGCGATTTCGGGGTTCTCGTTGTCAAGAGATTTTGACATTTCAAAGTCCTGATCCCCGATCCCCGATACTCCATGCAGAGAATCAACGATCCAGATCACTTCTAACTTTAACGGCTGCGATTACATCGCGAAATCGCATATCGCGATTTCGGGGTTCTCGTTGTCAAGAGATTTTGACATTTCAAAATCCCGATCCCCGATCCTCCATGCAAAGAATCAACGGTCCAGATCACTTCTAACCTTAGCGGATGCGATTAAATCGCGAAATCGCATTTCGCGATTTCAGGGTTCTCGTTGTCAAGTGAATTGGACATTTCAAAATCCCGATTCACGAAACTCCGATAAGGAGTTAAATCAACGCTTCAGATCAACCTAGATCTCGAGGGCTCAGATTAGATCGCGATTTTGCACATCGCAATTACTCCCACTTCTCCTTGTACTTTAAAGAGCGTGCAGGTTATCCTTGATCCGACGATGGTCGGGTCTTGCGCTTGGATCTAACGACTGGGCTCTGTCCTCCTCTTCATTGTCTTCATTCAGATCTAACGACCTTCGTTCTTTCGGGAAATTTGAATGGGATCCAACGGTCACTGACTCTTCTCCACAACCACAACTGTACTCGCCATCAATGACAAGTATACACTGCCTGTTCGCTGTCTGTTACATATTTACCAACATGCTATGATCCATCAACTCACAATCAAATTTATTCTTGGAATACTCTTCTAAGAGATGAGATTTCCAGTTAGCCGAAATATTTGCAAGTGAACATATCTCAGTTTTCCTAGAGAGAGCATCAACTATCACATTTTTCTTCCCTTTCACACACTTAATGTCAAATTCCTATGCCTGCAATTTGTTGACCCACTTTTGTTGCCTCTCATTTAAGTCCTTTTGTCCCAAAAAGTGTCTCAAACTATTGTGGTCAGTCTTAACCACAAATTTTCCACCTACCAAGTACTGTCTAAATTTTACCAAAGCATGCATGATGATGAACATTTACTTGTCGTAGATGAAATAGAGCCTCTACGAATCTGTCAATCCTTCAACACAACATATATTTTAGGAATAGTCTTTGCTACGTCGTTCAATATTGCAACTTCTTGTATATTTTAGGTAGTATTAGCAATTTCTTTCTTATGAGGAAAACCCCTGAGTAGATGCTCTTCTCCACATCCCCAACACCTCAGAGGTCCTTTCCAAGGCTCCCTTAGCTTTCCTCATACTAACTCTGCTAGTTTGTTTCCACTCTAAGATGAAATTTTTTGTTGGAAGCTACTTCTTGTTGGATAGTTTGGCTTAAAACTTCTTAATTGATTATTATACTATTGAGGCATAAATCGTTTCTTCCTTTGATCAAACTTTTCCTTTTTCTTTTCCTTCCAGATCCTGTTAAGTTCGAGTGTATTTTTGCATTGTTCATAATAGTATTTAACTTTTTTTTATTGTTTTATCAAAAGTCTTAGGATTATCAAATTTAATCATATCCTTATAAGATTGAGGTAGTCCACTAAGGAAGCATTGAATTTTCACTTTCTCCTATTCTATATATGGAACATACCTTCGTAGTTCCAAAAAATTACTTGCATAGTTTTCCATGGCTGATTGACCCAATTTATCTCAAGAAATTCCTTGATCTTTCCATCATAATACCTCTCTGACAAATATTTCAGACAAAAGTACTTTATAAATTGCTTCCAAGTGATTTTATTTTCATTGATCTTCTTTACATTCTTGAGATCTTCCCACCAAATGGATGTTATGCCATTCATGTTATAAATGACCATTATAGCCTTCGTGTTTCTAGAGTAATCATGTACCTAGAAATACTTCCTCATTCCAAGAATCCATGCTTCAACTTCCTCACCTTTAAAGGTAGGTGCTTTTATTTTTCAAAACTCCCTTTGTAAGCAGTCTTTGGAAAATTTCTTCTTCTTATGTGTAGAAGAAGGTTTTGATCCATTGTTAATGGAATCATTAGAGGTAGTTGTATTCTAGCTTGAAGAATTTGATTTTTTATAGTTATTATCACTGGAGGCGAAGTATTAATACTACGAGACCTCTTCCATGAAGGACTTTTACCAATGCTATTTGATATATGTCCTTATTGCGTGTCTTTCTGAATCTCAATCAACCTTTATAAAAAAGAAACATTCAGTTCATTTTGTTCCTCTTGATCTTTGATAATCTTCTCATTATCTTCTTTACAACTCTGAAATTCCACCCTCAAACTTCTCATAGTCTCTACCATGTCTAGAGAAATCTCCGCATCTCTCCTTTCATTAGTATTATATTCATGGATGTGTGGTGAATATTCCATGATGTCACATACTCTCTCTCTTTCTGTCTTTGTGAAAAACAAGACAAGGTAAGATGTTAAGTTTCCAGAACATAAAATTGACATCATTTTCATCCATACCTTGAGCCTATACAGCCCCAAGTGCCATGACCTTAAGCTTTTATACCTATTTGTAACATTCCCACACTAAAATCCAGATTATTATTATTATATTTAATTTAATAAATAAAAGACAAGATGAATAAGGTGATATATATATATATATATATATATATATATTCACATAGCTATTATCATAATCCAAATACATCATGATGGACATAGAATTTCCATGAAACAAAAAAATGGCCTTCTACACACAATTGCTTGTGCTACTGCTACACATTTCACTATGATCCCAACTATGATCTCTTGAAATAGAAATATAGAGTAGAATAAAGTTAACATCCATAATGCCAAATGGCCTACATAAGTGAATAATTTTATAACAGTTACATGTAAAGAAGAAGAGAAACTATGAATAATTTTATAACAGTTACATGTAAAGAAGAAGAGAAACTATAGTACTAAAACAACATAACATAGTGTACTCAGTTGCATGGCTGAGTACTATCCCAAAGTTTTTTATTACTTATGTTCATCAACTAGCTCATTCCATGCACATACTAAAATTATTTGATTCCTAAAACCATATTGAAAACCAATGCAACCTCCTATAGTAACCATTATAAAATTTAGAGTTATCTCTAAGCAACTATGTTGAGAACTCAAAAACATACATGAATTTTAATGAAAGTGTTAATTTGGGCCCCTCTTTGACTACACAATATGATTGTTGAATTTCTACCCTTGCATAGGGACACCAGGGTTTGGAGGGTAGGGTTAGAGGGTGGAAGGAGAAAATCCCTCCTCAGGGCATACATAAATTAATCCACGACAGTAACATTACTCAACTGATGTCAATTGGAAGACAGGTCTAGGTCTTGGGTAGGAAATGCAGCTCTTGGGATCCCTACAGGTTAATACCTGCTTGTAACTCTATTTTTCTTGTTTTCCACCTTTATTTAAACTTCTTCTCTTCGTCTCTTTTTGAGGTCTCCCCCTCGGCTTTGAATTTATGCATGCATGCTTCCTTTTCAACTGTGTACTCTAATGGTGGTAAGAATCATATACTAAAATCTGTAGTAGGATTACTCTGTACTCTAGATCTGTTTATTTGCCTGTGTTTATTAGTGACGAAGAGAACTTTTTGGAGAGAATTGTGGAAATCGTATTACATGAGATGGTACAACTGAAACCGTTCGAGGTCGCAGAACACCCAGGTGGAGTTGGCCCATTTTCTTGTATTTACAATGATTCAACTTACGAGATTTAAAACTCCAATCAAGATAACTCGGGTATGGTTTTGAGTATGTGCAGAGTCTTGCATCACACATTTTCGACTAAATTATAGTTTTGAAGTCCTGAATATGGTAGCGCTAGATTTCAAAATGTATGAGAATCGGGATTCAGAGAAGGACAATGACGATCTATTGTTTGGAAAGTCATATTTCAAAAACCCTGTCTGAAGCAATGGTATTCAAACCGATTTCACTCACAACCTCCAACAATTCGACCGCGGATCAAATCCCGACCCATTCCCTGAAATTGGTCTTGGAAAGTTTGATTACTACACAGATTTTAATGGAGGATTTTACAGGAAGTTATTAGGAATTTGGAGGAAGTGGGGGTGTCCAACACAGATTTTAATGGAGGATTTTACAGGAAGTTATTAGGAATTTGGAGGACGTGGGGGTGTCCAACTTAGACACTGTGAGGTCTAAATTTGGCAAGACGCACAGATACAAGCTGGACATGCAAATAGGCAAGAGAGTTTTCCATGCCAGATTTGAATTATGCAAACAGGCAAGAAAGTTTTCATCCACATGAATCAGAAATATTAATAAATTTGTTTTAATAGAACATCAGGAATAACTTTTTAAATTTATTTTGGATTGTGTAACTTAGATTTTAGTGTTTTTATGGGTATATTTTCTTATCAATTTTGTTGCAAAAATTGTTGAAACTCCAGATTTGAGTGATTGAATCTGTAAATTTAAGAGCTTTAAATGTTTTACAGGATGCTGAATCCATTTATGCATTAAAAATGCAATTTAAAGAATAAAAAAAGACCATTTCACCAAGAGCTATTTTAGAAATTATTGAAACTCCAGATTTGAGTGATTCAATCTGTAAATTCAAAGCCTTAAAGGTTTTACAACATGCTAAATCCATTTATATATTAAAAATACAATTTAAACAATAAAAAAAAATCATTTCACGGTTTTACAGTATGCTAAATCCATTTATATATTAAAAATACAATTTAAACAATAAAAAAAAGACCATTTCATCCAGATCTGTTTTACCAAATTCTAATGAAAAAGTTTAAAAAATCAAAGGTTTCCTTTATTAAAACCCAATCGCAAGGGACACACCTCTTGAAATCGTCGGCCACCTATCCGCTTTCGTGCGTCCATACCTCGTGGATTTGTTCAGAGTTCCGTTCTCTCAACTGGTAACCTTTAAGATCACAAAACTCATCAATTCTAGTGAAATATGTGGTTGAGAGCAGTTTGCTAATTGTCACAGCGAAGAATTTAACGGCATTTAACTAAATTTTTTGTACTTCAATCTTTCTCCACCAAACCCTCACAAATTCTCCGTTTTAATGCTCAAAGAAAATTACTGCAGATTTTCATTTTCATCTACCTGAACAGATTCCCAGTTTTTCCAAATCAACAGACTGATTATATCTAAGATGTGCAAGATAACACTTAAGCCCCTGCTGTAAATCTAATTCTATGATCTGAACCATGAGGGTTTTTTTAATGTTACCCAAACCAATTTGTCTGTTTCACTTTGAAAAAGATGAAAGATATTTGTCTGTTCACTTTGAAAAAGATGAAAGATATTTGTCTGTTTCACTTTGAAAAAGATGAAATGAAAGATAGATTGATTTTTATTAAAGAGTGAAGTGTTAGTTTAGTTGATTAGTACATCGCAATTAGAACTTTGCTTTAACTTTCAAAGTCACACATTCAACTAAATTATTTATCAAACAGTAAACCCCAAAATTACAACTTCCCTATTAAACAGTATAAAACATAAAAAAAATATATGTAGCCACCAACATTTATATTAATTCAAATACAAAACAAACCATGATGCCTGGCACCCAGTTACAATACAAGAACATTATAAAATTATGGTTCTGTTGTAGGGGTTGATTGTTTAGTTAAATTCTTCTTTAACAATCTTTTTTTTCTAGAATTGCCTCTCTCTCACCCAGCCTAGTAATGGCCCTTATTTGATCCTAGTAATGGCCCTTGTTTGATCTTCTTGGATTGCAGCTTCTCATTAACATGTATGATTTTTTGGCCTTTTCTAATGTGCGAGTAAACAGTGCAACTAAAATGGAAGTGTTGTTCTGTTTCGATTTCATAGTTCCAGCATATTTTACACAACCTCTCCTTCCAATTGTTCCCATTTTCCTATTTCACACTAGCATGCAGAGCTAATTTTTAGCTTTTAATATTCTTGAATTTTGATTTTTTTTTGCACATTAAGTTTTCAATTTAACCTTGTTGAAGCACATGAATTCAGTTTTGCTAATTTAAACATTCCAAATTTCCTCCACGGAGAATTTGTAATGCAAAATTTCTACTTCATTTGGATACAATATTTTTTTTATGATATTTATATAAATTTTTTAAAATATTCTTAAACTCAAGCTGTTGAGGATGCTAACTAAAATCAAGACTTCAGATTGCCTCTGAAGTTGGCAAAACCCATTTCCACGACATCTGTATAACAACATTATTTTTTGCTTAAAAAAATTGAGTCTAATATGCTGAAATAAAACTCTAGATCTATTTTGCAGAGACTGTTCATCTATAATCATGTCATGCACCATTCCTAAACCATCCTATGATCCAATCTAAATCAACGAGAATAAATGAATCATGTGTCCATCTAGTCCTTAATATTTTGCTAAAACACAATGTAGATTTTCCTAATACAAATAAAATGGGGGCACTTTCCATCCAAGAAATCTAAATAAGGACAATCATTTTCTTCACTTTAGATGCAGACAAAATAAAAAAGTTGCTGAAGAGATTTGCTTCCTTTTCCAAGCTGTTGCTCATGCCTACTGCCTGTCTCAATGAAAACATCATATATTACCTTATGAACACTGCATTATATGGCTTCATTTTAGAGAAATATCAAATCCCAACTTGAAACCAAACTAAAAGATAAAACTTGTGAATTTACATTGCCTAAAGAAAATTGGAAAGAATTGCTCTACTTAACAGATTTTAAAATGCAAAATAAATGAAATGAGGAGCACAAGATAAAGTGTGAACTGCCATGATTAACATCAAGACCATGTTATGTCAGTTTAATGTACCTACAGGGCAAATTGTGTCCTTGTAACACAAATATCAGGATCATGATATAAGTCATGTATTATTATTCGGAATCCTCAATACCCTGACTATTATCAGATGCTCAATACCATAACTATTATCAGATGCCATGGGAATTTACATTGCCTAAAGAACATTGCAAAGAATTGCTCTACTTTAGAGATTTTAAAATACAAAATAAATGTAATGAGGAGCACAAGATAAAGTTTGAACTGCCATGATATACAGCAAGACCCTGTAATGTCAGTTTAATGTACCTACAGGGCAAATTGTGCCCTTGTAATACAAATATCAGGATCATGATATAGGGCATCTATTATTACTCTGAATCCTCAATGCCCAAACTATTATCAGAACCAGTTGATCTGTTAATCAATCAATCATACTTTTCTCTCCAATTGAAGACCAAGAAAAACACCCATGAAAGACTGAAGACGAAGTCTCCTACAGCTTGCCGAGGCCAGTCCCTGGCCAGGTCTTCCACTCTTCTCTCAAAATAAGATCTCCACATGCTCATCAGTGCATGAATCAGAATGCAGCCTTTGGCAAAAAAGGTCTGAAACTCTCTGTCCTTCACAAAGGAAACCTTGAACAGGATTATTCCTATGGTCACCAGAAGCATGCCCGCCAAGGATTCAGATGTTGTGATCAAAAGATGATCATGGGGGGTTGAGCCCAAAAGCTTACTGGCAGTCTCCTTGCCATGCCCAATGCCAAAAAGCTCACTCGGATAAAACATCATGAGGGATCCACACACAACACAGATGATAGAGTACAGAAGACAGAGTAGGGAAAAACATGAAGCCATTACCCGACTGTGTCACCGACAAAAACGAATCAACAGCCAATTTGCACCTGCTAACAGCTCCCTCGGCTCCGAAACCTTGATCCCCTTATTATGTACGATCGAAAATGATCTTTTGCCTCAGAGTTATGCGTTATGGGATTATGTACAGATCAGCGCATGCATTTTCGTAGCATGGGTACAGTTTCGGATTTGTTTGATCTGACTGGTCAGCAATTTCAAGAAGGATTTGGCCACGTCGGACGTATATATCCCGAGTATTCGTTTGAATCTATAATTCGCCACAAAGTTCAATGGTGATAAGTCGCCACCTTTTTATGGTGGCGAATCGTAACGCAAGAGGTGTTGATCTTAGGTTGGGAAAGGTTTGGAATGATAGTGTTCATTTAACTTTGGATAAAATATTTAACTTTGGATAAAATTTTGAATGAGATTTTTTTTTTTTCATTATTATAATTATAATTATTATAAGTAAATTATTAAATTGGTGTTTGGTTAGATTGTAATCTTAAAAATAAATTATTATTATTATTTATGTGATTTAAAGAAAATTATATTAATTTAAAGAGAAAATAAATTAATAAATTAATGTTTGACTTGACAGTGATCTTAAAAATAAATTATTTATTATTTATGTAATTTAAAGTAAGTTGAATTAATTTAAAAAATTAATATAATAATATTATTCTAATATTTGATTAGTTAAATCTTCACCTATATTTGATTCAAATTTTTTTAATAAAACATATTTTTTTAAATGTAAGAAACATTCTTTAAATTTCTTCACAATTTTTTATATTAAATTCAAATATAATTTAACATATTAAATTTAATGAATATATAATCAAATAAAGATACGATTTAAGTACAGAATGTAATGTGCGCATTAAATAAGATCATTAAAAAATGAATATAAGTAAGTGTGTGAGGAGGGAATGCATTTACTTCATGTATACTCTCTAATAATATAGTGAATTTTCAAGTCTTTTTCTCGAAAGAAAGGATTATGGTATGGAGTGATGGTGTAAGTTGCATTTTCAAGATTGAAAAGGTTAAAGTTATAATTTTAATTAGCAATAAAATGATTTAGGAGTAGTTTTAGTTACATAATTTTTATATAATAATAATAATAATAATAATAATAATAATTTATTTTTAAGGTTATGGTCAAGCCACACTAAATTGGTGTATGAGATTTCTTTGTTTGTGGGACAAGGGATCTTTCTCCGTTCAAATTGGTGTATGAGACCCCTTTGTTTGTGGGACAAGGGACCCTCCTGCCACATCAAATTGGTGTATGAGATCTCCTTGTTTGTGGGACAAGGGACCCCCCTCCGCCCAAATTGGTATATGAGACCCCCTTGTTTGTGGGACAAGGGACCCTCTTCTGCCCAACAATTTGACTAGTAAAGTCTACAGCGGTATACATACCCTACATACCCTACCCCCCTCTGGATTTGAACTTGTAACCTCTTAAAAGGAAACACATATTCTTAACTATTAGGCCCACTCAGACTGTATAAATAATAAATAATAAATTTAAGTAAATAATTCAAATTAAAAATAAAAGAGTACATAGAAATGTAATAGTTTTTACTATTTATATTTTTAAGATAATTTCACGATAATTCTTGTATATGGCTTTACATTTCTCCATGATATATGTGCAAATTCAAGTGTGTAGGTTTTAGGTTACAAATGACAATCACAACTTCGTTCTCAAGAAAAATCTTGAATATGTTTTCAAGAAAAATAATGAATATTTCAACCATGGATATAGATAATTCTTCTACGTGTGACTTCCTTATTTCTCCATGATATATGTGTAAATTCAAGTGTGTAGGTTTTATACTACAAATAACAATCACAACTTTTTCATTCTAAAGAAAAAGAGAAAAAAGAATAAGTCAACCATGGACTTATCTTACCTGTTATGGCCTCTGAAACTACAACACGAAGATGAATGCTTAAAGTGAGGATCCATTGAAAGGGTGAGACAAGTAACATGTCCATTATGTTATATGAAAACCAAACTAGAAAATCACCTACAACGCTCTAGTTTTTTATTGACGTTTTTGTCAAATATGCTTGTGCACCCCTTTATTGCATAGGCTTGCCCTTGCCAAACGTGCTTGTGCACCCCTTTATTACCTAGGTTTCCCTTCATGCAATTGACACACTATGATACATGAGACACGGGCTCGTCATCGAAAGAATAAACCAATGGGATAGGTGAAATGATAATAATTATCAATTTTCTTAGAGTGTGCCAATATGCCATTTGTATACTATGAAGCCTAAGACATGTAGTTGAAGAATGCTAGAACAATATGTATAAAAAGAGAGAATGTTAGAAACTAAGACGATGAAAAAAATAGGATGAAATGGCCATCAAGATACATCTTTTATCAACTTAACCATCCTAATCAAGATGATAAAAGCACTAACTAGAGTATCAACTTAGTTGCTAGTTTATTAGTGCTTAAGGTGTTCTTAAGTGTCTGTTTCCTATGCTAAGATTTGTATCTATGCTAGTGCCAAGTTCGTCACAACACTAATGATCAGATTAGTGAAGCACCAATAAAAAATATCAACATAGTGATGTAATAAATGATGCTTGAATCATGAAATGCCAAGTCATTATGCTAAGGTTGTCCTATACCTATTCAACACTAGTCTAAGTGGCATGCAAATTTCACACATATACATGGTTAAGGCGTATGCTTGGCACATGGTGACACACATTATACATAATCATACATGCACCAATCGATCAGGAGGATTTTTATTAACATGGTCAATATAAGAGGATTGGGACTGTTCTTTATCCCAACTATGAGATTTACCCTCATTACATCTTTTTATGCAAAATGGTGTACACACGATTATTGAAAAATTCTTGTCCATTCAATTGCACTTCTAGATTCTTCTAGAATTACTATATATAGGGTGGTAGAGTGTAACAACCCCATCTTTCCAAGACGGGCCACGTCACACAAATCCTTCCAAATTCAACTCTGACACTATAATGTAATGTTACAAGCTTACTGTTGAGCAATGATACATCAAAATCTTAGTGCGTAATTAACAATAAACTTCACAGAATCACTCAAGGAAGTGTGCACAAACCAAATTGGTTCGTGCCATGTCACAGTCCCTCATGTTTATACAACTTATAACAACATAAGTAGCTTAAAATAAAACTATATGCTCAAGCATACCGAGCACACTAACATTACAGATCGTAAGACCACTCCAAACATGGAAACACTACTGCACACATAACCATACAGATCATTCGAATACCACAACATGCATAACTATTCTGATTTCTCTTGTAGGTCTTTCTTTTTTGAGCGCGCAGACTACGTTCCAACACACACAATGATACCAGTCACTTGGGCACATGATCCACTTTCTACGCGCACAGTACCTCTAGCCTCCCTTAGGAAGCTCTTGACCATTTACCAAGACTATCTTAACATAAGATACTTATCAACTAACATACTCGACATATATGAATACTATGTTAAATACTCACATCACACTTACAAAATAGACAACATTAACATAATAACAACCAATATTCATATGCAACACTATGCAAGTAATAGATCATAACATATACAAATGAATAAGCACATAGTAAACATACAATCACATAAGAACACTTATCTTTTATGAAAAGTCACCAACTACGCGCGTGACTTAGACGTTCCTCCCAACCATAGACGTTGCTGCTCATAATCTTTCAATAACAGGTCATCGCCGAGCTGGGGCTCGAAATCCACCATGGAAAAATGATTCCTAGTGTCAATCTATGGTCTAACAAACAAATGAATTGCTTAGTCCAAGGCGTTGACTTCTATAACTAGTCTACAGTCCCTCATTCCCCACATGCTTGTCCTACCCTAGGAAGTGTTCCCCTTCTCTGCTCAACAGTCCTTTGACTGCCCCACTTCCCTTCCAGGGCTTCAACTGCAAGCCATATTAGGAAGTCTCAGAGCACTGCAACTAATGCCCAGTGCACCAGGGAACAATTCCCAACCGATCTCTCACCTTAAGAGATTGCTCATGGTCCTGACAACTTGCCTCTTGGACAAACTATGAGCCTGACAACCCGCTTCTTCGTCAACCTACGGGCCTGAAAACTTGCTTCTTTAATCATACCAAGATTTTCTGAAGCATAGGGTTAAGAAAAATGACAATAAGTTACAACAAAAATACGTATTCCTTCACAGAGGAAATTTTGTCCAAAGGGTTTTGAATGAGTGACATCCCCCGAATTACACTAAGGCCAACAATATATATTGCATGCCTTCAACTTGACACTTGTCACCTTCATAATTTACTTTATCCACTTGGTGACTTGTTTCCCATCCCTCAGGAACTTAGGATAAATAATATATCCGTAAATTACATTTTTTTTTCCGGAAATATTATTAAAATATTCCCCCCCTTTTCCCTTTTTCAGTGGATTCATCCCCCCATCTCTTTTCATCTTAGTCAATCAGTGCACAACGATGTAATATATTAATAACTTGAGTGTGATACACTTTACAAGAATAGGCGTACTAGCCTATTTGCGTCCCAACTCACCAACCTAATAGTCACACAGGCTCTCCGGCCCTCAAAACACACACACACACACACACACACACACACACACACACACACACACATACATCACAATCGTTCCCGCACACTTACTTGTGTGAACACAACACTATGGAATATGCACACCCTCCCTTGATGTGAAATCCACACACAATGGCTCAGGTACGTGCAACACTATGGAATGTGCACACCTTTTTCTTCGATAACAAGCCTTGTGCACTCCACATGTGCGCTCAAAACCCAAAACTTGGTATCAATGACTCACCAACCTATATGAATATTACATTTACACTTGTTTTCAATGACTCACCATCCTATATGGATCATTACATCGTGCACTACTCAGTTGCATGCAAAACCAAAAAATGGCTCACTAGCCTATATGCACAACTACAAATGGGGTTCGGATTAGGGACATTACATAGAGTCGTTTCCAAATGATCCAAGGAGATAACAACCCCCTTGCAAAACAAAATAACATAGTGGATTGTGCCTTCATAAATGGCTTTTATCCACCATAATACACTGAATTTCAACAACATCTATGATCTACATCACTGAATAACATTAATCAACAACTCAACAATGATAAACAAAACATCTACTATAGATAAAAAAAAACACCAACAACCATATTTTCATAGCATCATCATCACATTGACATGGAGGGTTTACAGTGAAAACCTTGAGGGGCAATCCCACTTTCAAGATCTATCTTCTCATTAATAATTTGTGTGGAAATATTTACAATGCCATTGTGCTACTATGTCAAAGACCACAAAGATGTCAATTTGTCTTCCTCACTTTATGGAGCACCTCCCCTCTTTCACTTTCATCATTTAATATATTCTTTCTTCTCATCATAATTGTCATCATAATTCCCTTGGCTTCCTTGTTCCCTAATTCACATAATCACCTTCCTTCCCAAAATTGCTCCTTCAAGGTTCTCTCCCTGTAGGTTTCTCAAGGAAGCCCATTTGAGATATTTTTTCCTTAGGATTTGGCTTACAGGGTGTCTATGATTTGTGTAGAGTTTCTAAACGATTTTTCCACCCAAAGAAAAGTTTGCTAGCTTGGGATCTCTTACCTTTAATCCTCCTTCAAAATTGGGCATTTGACAGTTTCCCAATTAACTAAATGATATTTCTTTTGATTTCCTTTACCTCCTCGCCAGAGAAAGTATTAGATCAGTTTTGAAACCCGAGTCATGATCGCCTTTTGAGCAAGAAGGAATGAAGCTTGGTAGATTGGCAAGGAATCTAAGACCGACTTTATAAGGGTGAGTTTCCCAGCATTGGTCAGCCACTGACCACCCCAAGCTGCGATTTTGGATTTGAGTTTGCTTATTACTTGAATCCACAATGAAGACTTATTGGAACCTGTTGATGGGTCCTAAATCTCTTAATTCAAAAACATGAACAAAACCCGCCACCGAGGCCCAATTAGACTCTGCAACGTTTAATGGTGGAATGGTTCTCCAGATCTTGCGATTCGACCAATTTATCGATGGGCTTTATGTTTTCTTGTGAAGGCTCCTCCTTCAGTTTGGACTATCTCTTTTTGTATTTTTCTCTTGGGTGGGACCGATATGAGATGTAAGCCAGTATAAACCAACTTGGAAACAAACATGATTAAGTTCTAACTATTGGGGAAGAGGCTGAGCTTGGGATAACCCACTACTCAAGCATGCAAACAACAATATTATACCACAAGGCCTAGTACTAATACGTTAACCATGTGAGCATCCGATTACTATCTGAGACACTTAATTATCAGAAAGAAAACACATATGCGATAAGATAATGGCAAGAAAAATAATTCACCTACACTAATCATCCATCACATGATAACACAACTATTCATCTTCATCATTAAAGTAAATAACAAAAAAACATTGCACCAGATAACTTGACAATAGATTAAATAACTCTTACTCATTACAACATCATTCATGAAACGAGATAGGAGATAGTTCTTGTCCACGTCCAATCACAGATGCGTTTGATGAAAATAACTTTGTCTCTGGTCCAGAAGGACTTCTTTATTAACGATGGCTCATAAATAATTCTTGACAAAACTAAAACATAAGAGTTTCTTGCAACAACCATCGACCTCTAACTAATTGGTCGACGTTCTTAATTATAACATAAAATTCAATTGAAAATAACGACTAAGTGTAGTTTAACAAAACAAAATTCACCACGTGGCGTCTTCTTCTAACAGTTTCTTTAATAGTCAACTCAAGATATCGCTTGAAAGGGGTGACTTTTCTCATACTCCGACCAACTGATGAATAGTTCCTCGCAAGTTTGGGCCCATGGAAATCTGTGCTGTTCCATTGGAGTCGCGTAAATTCCTCTGATCTCCACCGTATGCGCCCGATACTTCACCAGACTAGTGTTTAGCTGCTATAGCACAGTCTGAGCCTTAATAAGATGTTCCATAAATCGTTGCACTTGTCCTGGCACTGCGTGAATGACCTTCGCTAGCTCTTTGACCCATAATGAATCTTTCTTGGTATGCGATCCGACTATGTCGCACAAGTCGACGAAGTTGTCGGGGGCGTTGAACTTATTGAGTCTGATCTCCTTAATCGACTTGTTGATTTTACCCCAATGTTTCTCACGCTTGGCCCAATTCTCTTGAATTTCTTGGTGTGGTCCATGAGACATCTTAGCCCAATACTCGGCTGATCGCTTCATATGATCAATGATGCTTTTACTCAACATCCGTATGCCGTGTTATTCTTTATCTCTGCCTTGTTGGACTGCATCAATGTATTCGATTCTATCTAAGGCTTGCTGTGCCTTTTCATACCACCTCTCCATATCCTTGCACATTGCGAGTGCCATGAGAGTGTCTTCCTGGAGCTCGACTATCTTCACAGTAAACATGTGCCTCTCTTTTTTGAACTTGTTATAAGCTTCTTCAAACTCGCTTCTTAGGTATACCGCGGTCTGAGTGGTGCCCTTATAGTATTCTACCATGTGGTGCAAATATTCTAGTTCCTTCAAGGCAACGGCCAACTCTTTTTCATCCTGTTTGGATCTGTCCAGGGTGGCATCGAAGATCTCCATCCCCACGCCGATGAGCTCAAATGTTCCGACATTTTTTGTGTTTATCAAATTCTCCTATGTGGTGATGAGGATGGAGTGATCCAAGGTTATTCTCCTTTTATTTGTGGTTCTTTGGACGATGTCCTTCCTCTTTCGATCATAGGATATTGCGTATATATCAGATAACTCGTCTACAGGCTCAGGAATATGCTGATCACCCCATGTGAGTGTGTTTCCCAGATTTTCAGTGGTGTATACTTGTTCAAGATTGGGTTACTGTTCTTCCTCGTTGTGCTTCGAAGGCCCGGCCTCTGACTGCCGCTTATCAAAGATCTGAGTATTGAGTGAAATAGAGGCATTGGGAAAAGACTCGATACTTACTTGTCCATCGGCTGTTGGAACACCGATTTTCTTTTTCGGGGATCCTTCCTTAGGCTCGCCCGGTTCTGACTTGTCCTTCAGGTTGTCTGCTTGGGTTTCCAACGCATTGGGCCTCTTTGTGTTGAGAACACTTTTGTTAGGACCCTATAATGTACCTTTTTGTTCATACTTTTTGCTATCATTACATCCTTTTCCCACTCACATTTAAGCTTACATTATCACCTTAACCTATCTTTCCAAAGGTATATAACGTTTATTCTCTTTACTATATATTTAATTTGTTTTACATGTAATTTTACATTACTCTCATACTTAGCCATCGATAAAAAACATATAGTTGCTGAAACAGTTCGAACTACAGATTATTGTTGCTGCTTGAAGACCCGTTGCTCAAATAGTCAAAAGCACGCAAATCCCGTTGCTGAAACAGTCCGTGATCTGCGATGCTGGAACAACAATTCACACAACAGTAAGAAGGAGTTGTTACACTGGCCGCAACTCCTGCAGGTGATAGCCACACCTTAAGCCAGCACCAACCATCGTTGTTGCTTGAGACCACGTTGCTGAAACAGTCAGAACGCAAATCCCGTTGCTGAAACAGTCCGTGATTTGCGATGCTAAAACATTATACAACAATAGTAACAAGAAGATAAATAAAGAAGTTGTTACACCGGTCGCAACAGCTACACCTCAACCCAACACCATTCCAACTATTGTAATAGCATTCTGCTACGGGAGATCAAGATATCCTATTCCAACATAGAATATTAGATCTGACTAAGAATATGATTCGTATGTGCACATGTAATTTGATGATCAATTGTATTGAGGGGATTCTCCTCTTTAAATAAGGGGAAATCATCATTAGAAGGGGGGATCCTTTTTGGCTAGAAAGGAATTACAGAGAAGGACATGTTCACTTTGGATATTGTAACATGATACAATTGACAGATGAATAAAAGATTATTCTGAGCATTTCTTCTTAGTTCCTTTCATTTCTGGGGAATCTTGTGAGAAGGGAGGGCCCACCTTCTTCACAAGATTCACCCATTAGTTCTGTAGTGTGTTAGTATTATTTATGTTCACGCCTTGATTAAAATCTGTTTTGCTGAAACTCTACTTTACTGAACTCTGTTTTGCTGAAACTCTGCTTTACTAATTGTTACATTGTTTTCATACAATTCATGCTTGGGTAACTGTTAATCATTTTGATTGGTAATTCTGCTTGATGAATTTATGAAAGTGAGATAATCAGAGACAGGTGATGAAGATTCCTGCTTGGGGAATATGGTCCTATTCTTTGTTATGAGATAGTTAGCCTTCAATACATGTCAATCATTTTGATTAGTAATGAGTTCATGAAAGTGTGATAGTCGGAAACAGGTGTTGAAGATTCCTGCTTGGGGAATAGGGTCCTATTCTTTGTTACAGAATAGTTAGTCTTTCTTGAAGTACCCTGAAATATTTCTTTTCCTAGGTTGTTGTTTCTTAATGTAATCCAGGATTCTTCTGATAATTATTTCCGTAAACCTCGAACTCTGCAATAGATAGATTGCTTTTCTATAATTCAATGCAGAACTTCAGTCCATTCAAGGCAATGTGTGATTAATGTACTTTTACTACAACTATAGATTGCTTTTGAGAATGAGCATATACAGTGTGTGATTGCCTTTGAAATAAACATACTTCCCTGGGTTGACAATTTATGTAACACTTGATTGTTTAGTTAATAAGCAATTACAGTGACCAACATTTTGGCGCCGTTGCCGAGGAAGGCAATTATAGATTTCAAAAGAACTTATGTTCTTTCAGATATACAGATTGCATGAGAGGATGCGGAGACCCCAAAGAAACTGACCCTATAGGTGGTAGGGGTAGAGGAAGGGGAGGAAGAAAGAATTTTATTGACGAGATTATATCAAAATCTGAATCTGTTGCTCCTCAACGACCAAGCTCTCGAAAACCAAAATCTCAACCTTCCTTTCAAGCAAACTTTGAAACAGGGAAAGAGATCTGGAGTCCTGAGATAGTTGAGAAACCAATAGAAAACATTGAGGATCGATCAAGTGCAATAGGGGAACAAATAAAAGAAACCATGGATGAGTATAATGAAGAACTGCATCATGAAGAACAAGCAGGTCCTGAAGGAGAGGTAAATGATGAAAACTCTTTTTCCACCTTAGGATTTCCTATTGGTGATCTTCCTAGAGGAGTAGCTCCCATGAAGAATATTCCACTCTCAGCTTTACCTAACTTTCATGGTTTATCTTCAGAAGATCCTGATGAATTCCTTTTCGAGTTTGACATATTATGCAAAAGTTATGATTACATTTCCAATGCTAAAAAATTGAAGCTATTTCCAACAACATTGAAAGGAAATGCATTAAGATGGTTCATGAGTCTTGGAGATCATGAAATCACAACATGGGATCAGATGAAACAAAAATTCCTGCATAAATACCAAGACTATTGCCGAACAAGAGAACAAAAAGAGGAACTATTCAAGATGATACAGAAAGAGGATGAAAATTTGGAGGACTTTGTGGAAAGGCTACAATATAATATACAAAGATCCAGTCACCCCGATGTAAGTAAATATATTCTTAAAACAATATTACTAAAAGGAGTAAGGGATGACTGTCTAGATATGCTGAATATGCTGGGAAAAGGGGACATATCCAAAGAATCATATGATGAAATTGTTAACCTATGTAAAAGATGTTCAAGAGGAGCTGCAAGGAGTAGATCAAACAACAGGGATACCACATTTTCAAGAGTTCAAAAATCAGACAGTGGAGGAGCAATAAGAGCCGAAATAGGTAATTTACTTGACGGTTTTAAAACCGAAATGTTAAGCTCTTTTGCCTCACAAATTGATACCTTGCATATTCAAAAGAAACAAGCCAAAGCAGAAGCAACTCTGTCCATATTTTGTTCCAAATGCAGAGATAAGCACCCACGAAGGGAATGCGCATTAGACAAAAATCCAATCTGCACCATTTGTGATAAGGATAATGAAACTCAACAATGCCCTTCTTTACCAAGAATCAAGGCAGCATTACAACCAACTGATGAAGAAGCTAAAGCTGTCTATCTATTGACACAAAGAAGGAAATGGTAGCCGCGGGGACAAGGTATGAATCCTAATATGCCATTTACATCTTCTAATAATTGGAATAACTATCCTTCTTTTAATCAAACAAATTACCCTCCCTATAATCAAATGCAATACCCACCCCTCAATCAAATGAATTACCCACCCATGCAACAAACTAAACCTCCCTTTGTAGATCCAGCAATGTGGACTCCTTGGCCTCCACAACAAAAACCTTACCTTAACCAATGGAATCCAAATTGGAGAGGTCAACAACCCCCGTTCCCAAATCAATTACCTCAATCACAATTTCTGCAACCACTCTCTTTACCATCAGGTACTCCACCGAACAATCAAATGATGAGGCCCCAACTACCTGTACAACCTAACCCTAACCCCAATAATAAGGCTGTGATGTGCATTGATATTCAAAACCAGCCTATACTTTCTCTTTTCCCTGCGTAATGCAATGATATTCATTTATGATCTGGAAAAATAGTAGAATCTATCATTGATGATGTTACCTCTTTTGATTCCAATAAAGAAGAAATAAAAAAGCATGATGTACCTGAAGAGGTACAATCATCCTCCAACACTGCTGCTGAAACAACAAAACCACCATTTCCTCAGTGTTTAGCTTTGACTAAAACGCCTGAGCCACCTGCTTTCAATATTCTAGGGGAATTACAAAATCTTTATGTCAAAATTCCACTATTACAATCACTAAGAGACGTACCAATTTATGCCAGAACTATGCGATACATTTGTGTTAAGAAACCCGATAGGAAAACTAAAGATCCCCTCACAGTTCATGTCATGGGTGATTTGTCTGCACTAATGTCGGTAAAAGTTCCCCCAGTTAAATATGGTGATCCCAACCATCCTACCGTCTCAGTGCAAATTGGAAAAACAATAATTCCTCGAGTCCTGGTAGACTTAGGCGCTGCTATCAATATTATGACTCTTGAAACCTCACAATTGAAGAATGAAATCAGAGATACCCCAACCATTCTAGAATTAGCTAATAGTTCTACAATCAAACTGGAAGGAGTCATTGAAGACCTAATCATCTTAGTTGAATCCTGGAATTATCCAACTGGCTTTGTGGTATTACAACCTAAAACAAAGTTGGGGGGCCACCCTCTAATTTTGGGTAGGCCTTGGCTAGCCACAACATATGCTTTTATCAGCTGTAGATCTGATTCAATGACAATTTCCAACGGATATGAGACTAAACAACTTACCCTCTACCCTCACGCTACACCCTTGAATAATAATGACAATTCTTTATGGGTGGACTTTGATGATAAAACTACTCAACCTATCTTGTCTATCGGACAAGCCTTAAGCCTTAAAGATGCCACTGAGGATGAAGTAATTAATAATTTTATTTGTGAACCTTCCTCCATGACTCCAGAAACTCATAACCAACTAACTACACTTTTGGAGTCAGATAACTAGGAAAACCTTAAATCTGAAAACCCACCTCAAACATTAACCACCATCTCTTCTAAAAGTATAGTAGTAGAAATTGAACCTGGCAGAACACTGAACATAAGCCCCAACCTGACAGATGCTGAAACACAACAATTAATGAAGTTACTTCTTGAACATAAGGAAGCATTCACATGGGACTATACATATATGAAAGGAATCTCTCCTGAATTATGTACTCATCGTATCTATATCAAGGAAGATTGTCGACCGATCTGCCAATCTCAACGATGAATGAACCCTAATTTAAGAGAAATTCTTAAGGAGGAACTTCAAAAATTGCTTAATGCAGGGTTTATATATCCTATATCGGACAGTGAATGGGTTTCCCCGTTGGTAATAGTTCCTAAGAAAAACGGGAAATGGAGAGTATGTGTAGACTATAGAGCCTTAAATAAAGCCACTCAAAAAGACCACTTTCCGTTACCATTCATTGATCAAGTGTTAGATAGTTTGTCAAGGAAGAAATTTTTCTCCTTTTTAGATGGTTTCAGTGGGTATAATCAGATCAAAATTGCACCCCAAGACCAAGATAAGACCACTTTTACTAGCCCATGGGGAGCTTTTTCTTATAGAGTCCTCCCATTTGGACTATGTAATGCACCAACAACCTTTCAAAGAGAATTTATATGAATCTTTTCTGATATGATTAATGACTCTATGGAAATTTTTATGGATGATTTTACCCCTTATGGTGTCTCTTTTTAGGAAGCATTACAAAACCTTGAGAAAGTACTTAAACGATGTATACAAGCCCACCTCTCCTTAAGTACAGAAAAATGTCATATGATGATGAGTGAAGGAGTAGTGCTTGGACATTTTATTTCATCTCAAGGAATCCATGTGGATCAATCCAAGATAAAAGTCATTAAAAACCTTCCTATTCCCAAAACCCAAACAGAGGTGAGAAGTTTCCTAGGACATGCTGGATACTACAAAAGATTTATCAATTTTTTTTCCAAAATAACTTCTCCTCTGTTTATGTTACTGATGAAAAATGCTGAATTCAAGTGGACTAATCCTTGCCAGGAAGCATTTAATACACTCAAACATCAGTTATCTACAACCCCTATTCTAAGAGGACCTAATTGGACACTTACCTTTCATATATCCTCTGATGCTTCAGATACTGCAATAGGAGTTGTCTTGGGACAAGAAGATAATCATTTCCCTTATGCTATTTACTTCATTAGCAAGAATATGACTCCTGCTGAACTTAACTATACAGTTACTGAAAAGGAATTCTTAGCAGTTATATATGCTATTAATAAATTTCTACATTACATCACTGGCTACTCTACTCTTGTCCATACTGATCACTCAACTATCAAGTATTTAATGAACAAACCTGTCACAAATGCTCGAGTCACCAGATGGTTACTATTATTACAAGAATTTGATATTACAATTGTAGATAGACCAGGAAAAGAAAATGTAGTTGCTGATTTCCTTTCTCAGTTAACACCTGATGATAATACCCCAGTAGATGATTCCTTTCCTGATGAATATCTATTTGCAGTATCTTCTCACTCACCATGGTATGCATACATCACTAACTACTTGGTTGCAGGGAAGTTACCACCACACCTATCCCACCGAAAGAGAAGAAGAATCAATCAACAAAGTGCTCGGTATAGCTGGATAAGTGGGTGTCTTTTCCACACAGGACTTGATCAAGAAATCCGAAGGTGCATTAGAGAAGATGAGGTTTATGATTTACTAAAAGCTTGTCATGATGGCCCTTGTGGAGGGCATTTTGTTGATAAGAGAACATCACATAAAATTCTCAGGATGGGGTATTATTGGCCCTCACTTTTTAAAGATGCAAAGAAATATGTTCGGGCCTATGATAGCTGTCAAAGAATGGGTCAACCTAATCATAGATATGAAATGCCATTAAATCCCCAGGTAGTACTCGAACCATTTGAAATATGGGCCTTAGACTTTGTAGGACCCATTAACCCTCCATCCAATCAAAAAGTTTATATAGTGGTCTGCACAGATTATATGATGGGTGGAAGCTAAAGCACTCCATAGAGCTACTGAAGAAGCGGTTCTAGATTTTCTATTTGAAGACATATTTATCATATTTGGAGTGCCTAGAGAATTAGTTACAGACGGAGGACCTCCTTTCACTTCTCACGGTTCTAAAGCCACCATTCAAAAATATCATATTCATCATAGAATGACTACACCATACCACCCCCAAGCCAATGGACAGGTGGAAAGCACAAATAAAGTAATAGAAGCCATTCTCACAAAAACAGTGAAGGAAAACATAAAGGATTGGTCTCACAGGCTCCCTGAAGCATTATGGGCTTACAGAACTACCTGGAGAAATACTACAAGATTCTCTTCCTATGAATTAGTTTATGGAAAAAGTGTCGTCTTTCCTATGGAATTTGAAATCAAAACCTTAAGGACTTCTTTAGCTGTCAACCTTGATTTGACCGATGCAAAGATAGCCAGGTTGCAATAACTTAATGAATTGGATGAAAAAAGAATAGATGCCATTCATCAGACAACTATGATTCAACAACAAAGATCAAAATGGCATGACAAAACCATCAAGCATAATCAATTCCAAAAAGGTAATTGGGCTTTACTGTATGATTCTTGGTTTAAATAATTTCAAGGGAAACTACATACAAGATGGCTTGGACCTTACGAAGTGGACACTATTTTCCCCAATGGAACAGTAAGGCTCCTCACAATCGATGACTCTAAAACACCGTTATTAGTGAATGGTCATCGGCTCCGTCTGTACCAACGCCCCATTTCCAAAGAAGATTTTAAGGCCACATGTGTGGTAGACTCACATTATCTCTTTTTAGAGGGGCCTCCTACCCCTCATTGCAATTAATTCTTCTGAATTTAATTCCTTTAGTATTAGATTAGATTTCTTTTACTAATAATCCCTGTCAAGGAATGGCATGTTACAATTGATTCTTTTGCAGATTCTCGATCAAAGAGAAGGCCTACCAAG
This sequence comes from Picea sitchensis, assembly GCA_010110895.2. Taxonomy (NCBI): domain Eukaryota; kingdom Viridiplantae; phylum Streptophyta; class Pinopsida; order Pinales; family Pinaceae; genus Picea; species Picea sitchensis. The sequence goes on from SNQJ01S0014157.1 coordinate 67,597, forward strand.
AAAGGACGATCTTACTTCAAGAAGATCCAAGCTTCATTTTGTGAATCACTACTCCCTCTTTCTTCATCACTTTCCAGCAACATTTTTCCTCATTTTTCGCCCTTTCCCCATTGCTGAAACACCATTGTTCAACAATTTTTTCGCCCTTTCCCCAATTCTAAAACACCACTGTTCAACAATTTTTCGTCCTTTTCCCCATTGCTGAAACACCACTATTCAACAATTTTTCACTCTTTTTCTCCATTTCCGAAACACCACTGCTCAACAACATTTTTCCACTGCTAAAACACCATTTCTTCAGTAGTATTTTCCATTGTTAAAACATCACTCTTCAACAAACATTTTTTCCTGTTGCCGAAACACCACTTTTTCATCATTCCCTGTCAATAAAAACATCTACTTCAGCTCTTTCGCTCTCATACTACATTTTGTCCTTCCACGACCCTCTCTCATAACTAAACAAACCCTTGATACAATTTCTCTAATAAATCAAAAGTCTCTCCCATGGTTACTGCAGAGCTATTATGGACATGCACTATATCTTTTTTTAAAGTATGAATCAAAGGTAAATATGAGGTATGTAAACTTTATATGTAAATACAATTGAACTATGGCTAATGAGAAGATCCCGACTCATTATTATCATTCACTTAAAATCATTATTTTATCCGTACTTGGGGCGGGGGATATCAAAATCTTATGCCATCATTTCACACGAACCGACTACCGTCATTCATTTTTACCCATCATTTAGTTTGTTTTCACCACCATTTGCATGCCTTCACCCGCAAAACTTACTCTGTTCAGAAGCGATTACTTGACTCCCTGACTATGCATTTTACTGAGCTGTTAGCTATGGGAGGCCCTGTTATATGATACGAACCCGCCATGACAACCCTGTTAGAATTATATCCATAAGTCTATCAATTTTTTCTGCAGGCAGGCTGGCTGGGTTATTTTCAAAGGCTCCAGGGATTTGATCAACAATAGGTTCTTCAATTTGCTCAAAATATTCAAGAATATTATTCCATTGTTCAAGGGGTTCAGATTCTAGTCATAGAGAATGATATAACACATGTTTCGGGTCTTCCTGTCACTGACATTCACTGGTTCAGCCGCAAACACATTATCCTTAATGCCCAGCAGGATTTTCTCTTGCCAGGAGAACAAATTGAGCCTAAAGGCCGGGGTGTTCGACTTAGCTCGTTGCCGCCTCCTTGGCCGAAAGTTACAGAGTTTGTCAAGCACTACCTTACCTGTGAAGGCTAATACCAGGTAGTCTACTAGTACAATTTTGTCTTGTTGTCTCATTTACGACATGAAAGATTGGTCAATATTCCCTACTATCTGCTTGGATGTCTTAGAAATATGTCGCATTATTGTAAAAATGCTAAAAATCCTGCCCTTTCCCTCACCCATCACCGTCTCGTTCAACTACTCATCCAAAAGGGTTTTTTCCCAACAAAAACCTCCCCTAAACAACCCACCCATAGACCCTCAAGAAGCTATTGAACATCCTGAAAATCTTCAGGAACAACAACCACAAAACCTTCCAGACCCTCCAGAAATACCTAACAATCCGTCTACAGACCCAATTGATCCAATTAACCCTCCTACCATACCAAGCCTGCCCCACAACTTACCAGAATCATCTACTCCTACTGTTCATATCCTTAGCGATGATTCTGAACCAGATAAATCTCTCTGCCCCATCGCTAAGGAAAAACCCACATGCAAAAGAAAGAAGAAAATTCCTCCTTTTTACAAAGAAAACGAGCGAGGACCTCAACAAGAGCAGCCACTACTGCCACTACCCAAAACCCCCAATCCATCTTGCTAAAAGCCCATACACCTCTACCCTCCCAAATTCCATAATTTTTACCTATTTCACCCATGGGCATTGAAACACAAGAACCAGAGGCCCAATGTACTGCGACATCATTCTCTTTAAATAAAGTAGCTGAAACATAAGAACCAACTACTCATCCAGTAGCTGAAACAGAAGAACCAGATACTCATCTAGTAGCTGAAACACAAGAACCAACTACTCATTCAGTAGCTGAAACACAAGAACCAGCTATAGCTGTTACACAAGAACCAACTACAGCTGAAACATAAGAACCAACTATAACTGTTACACAAGAACCAGTTATAGCTGAAACACAAGAACCAACTGCTGATGTTGTTACCGAAATACAAGAATTAGATGCCCAGGGTGCCGCAACACTAGTTTCTCTACATCAAGAAGTTGAAACACAAGAATCATTTGCTGATCCTGTAGCTGCTCCACAAGAACCAGCTATTGCAGCTGTGACTGTTACAAAAGAACCAATCACCCCTCTTAATACACCCATGAAATATCAACAACTAGAACCAACAATGGCCTCTGTCTTACAAGAAAATGAGTTCCTAAGGTCTGAACTGGAAGCCTACAAGCAAGAGCTAGTAATGGTAAAGGAAGCCTACGAAAATAAACTTAAATTGTATACCCTAGCTCACATAGCGACCATGACAGAGGAAAACACAAAACATAATCAGTGTAGAGAGTATATGTGTAGTCAATGTGGGGACATTATTATCAAGTTGGCTACAAAGTAACTCAAATTCCAATGCCTGGAGCTTCCCTGCACCTACGACTTTTGCAGTCAAAGAAGAAAACCCTGCTGTTACACAAGAACCAGTAGGACCTTCCAAAATTCAAAATGAACCCTGGCCTACAACAACTGCTACATCTGAAGCCCCTATTTTTATTAATAAAGCTGTACACACATTGCCTATTGATGAATATGCCCCTCCTAGCAATATCAACACCCATACTCTTGTAGAATGATCCACTTAGACCCTACCTCAGCCTATCACTTGCGATGCTGAAACACAAACTCAACCATGGGATGAGCAGGAAATAATGGACAAATGGAAAAAAGAGTTTGCTGTTACATAGGACAAAATCCTGCAGGAGCACAAACTACTTTGGCTAAACCACATCTATTCAAACTGGGAAGCTTTGGAGCAAACACGACAAGAATCCCGTGCCCATAAGAAGCATAATGAAGAGATAAAAGGAAAATTGTTCCTAATGTTTGACTGGCACAAAAATTGTTGGCTGCAAGGAAACCATCCTCCAATTACTCTCTTTTCCTCATATAACGACTTACATTTTTTTAGATTAAATCAATCAAAGAAGGAAGACCCCACGCAGTGTTAAATCCAACAGATTTTGTTAGAACTTTTGCAGAAGCCTCTACTATTGATCAACACCTCCTATGTGAGGTATATCTTCATAATGAGGCCATCCCTACGAACCGACAACTTAACCTTAACTCTCTTGTCGGTGATATCCAGATTCGGGCACTCACCTCCTTCCTTAACAATCAGATTACATGGCAGAATGACTTCCTAGATGCCAAGCATAACGAGGATAACCGCCTCCTCTGGATACGACCAGAACCACAGGACGCTGCCACTTTTGTTGTAGAGTATTATCAATTTTTGAAGAAACCAGGGATGATTCAATATATTCGGCAACTACATACAACAATACTTCAGGATTGTCAACAGTTTATTAAATCCACAAAGATCGCCGCCCTACAAGAAAATAACATGTTTTGGCAACAATCTTCTGAGAAAAGACAGGAACACAATCCCTTTAGTCCTACCAATCTTGAGACAACAATCTCCCGGGTACCTAGCTACATCAAATGCGTTCAACAATGTGCTGAAAGCTGGATAGGTTATCAGTTCCATTTTCCTATTCTGTGGATGCCAGCAGAGAAATATCAAGTTCATCATAAGTTTCCCAAGAAGGTTGAAACAACAACTTGGCAAAGGCTACAACGCGTTCAAGGATTCAGAGCTCCAACATAGAGCACTTTCCACAGTTACTGCTTAAGTAATTTGCACGCTCAGAGTCAGTATCCGGACTCTGATTCAGATTGAAGTTGCCTGAGGACATGCAACCTTTTTAGTTGGGGGGGATGTTAGGAGCCTATAATGTACCTTTTTGTTCATACTTTTTGCTATCATTACATCCTTTTCCCACTCACATTTAAGCTTACATTATCACCTTAACCTATCTTTCCAAAGGTATATAACGTTTCTTCTCTTTGCTATATGTTTAATTTTTTTTACATGTAATTTTACATTACTCTCATACTTAGCCATCGATCAGAAACATATAGTTGCTAAAACAATTCGAACTGCAGATTATTGTTGCTGCTTGAAGACTCGTTGCTGAAACAATCAAAAGCACGCAAATCCCGTTGCTGAAACATTCCGTGATCTGTGATGCTGGAACAACAATTCACACAACAGTAAGAAGGAGCTATTACACTGGCTGCAACTCCTGCAGGTGATAGCCGCACCTTAAGCCAGTACCAACCATCACTGCTGCTTGAGACCACGTTGCTGAAACAATCAGAACACAAATCCCGTTGTTGAAACAGTCTGTGATTTGCGATGCTGAAACAGTATACAACAACAGTAACAAGAAGATAAATAAAGAAGATGTTACACCGGCCACAACAACTACACCTCAACCCAGCACCATTCCAACTATTGTAATAACATTCTTCTACGGGAGATCAGGATATCCTATTCCAGCATAGAAGATTAGATCTGACTAAGAATAGGATTCGTATGTGCACATGTAATTTGATGATCAATTGTATTGAGGGGATTCTCCTCTTTAAATAAGGATAAATCATCATTAGAAGGGGGGATCCTTTTTGGCTAGAAAGGTATTACAGAGAAGGACGTGTTCACTTTGGATATTGTAACATGATACAATTGACAGATGAATAAAATATTATTCTGAGCATTTCTTCTTAGTTCCTTTAATTTCTGGGGAATCTTGTAAGAAGGGAGGGCCCACCTTCTTCACAAGATTCACCCATTAGTTCTGTAGTGTGTTAGTATTATTTATGTTCACGCCTTGATTAAACTCTGTTTTGCTAAAACTCTACTTTACTGAACTCTGTTTTGCTGAAACTCTTCTTTACTGATTGTTAGATTGTTTTCATACAATTCATGCTTGGGTAACTGTTAATCATTTTGATTGGTAATTCTGCTTGATGAATTTATGAAAGTGTGATAATCAAAGACATGTGATGAAGATTCCTTCTTGGGGAATAGGGTCCTGTTCTATGTTATGAGATAGTTAGCCTTCAGTACATGTCAATCATTTTGATTAGTAATGAGTTCATGAAAGTGTGATAGTCAGAAACATGTGTTGAAGATTCCTGCTTGGGGAATAGGGTCCTGTTCTCTGTTACAAAATAGTTAGTCTTTCTTGCAGTATCCTGAAAGATTTGTTTTCCTAGGTTGCTATTTCTTAATGTAATCCATGATTCTTCTGATAATTATTTCCGTAAACCTCAAACTCTGCAATAGATAGATTGCTTTTCTGTAATTCAATGTAGAACTTCAGTCTGTTCAAGGCAAAGTGTGATTAATGTACTTTTACTACAAATCTAGATTGCTTTTGAGATTGAGCATATACAGTGTGTGATTGCCTTTGAAATAAACAAACTTCCCTGGGTTGACAATTTATGTAACACTTGATTGTTTAGTTAATAAGCAATTATAGTGACCAACAACTTTCAGGCTCTATTTCATTTCGTGGGACCTCATAGGATTGAACCCTAGGATTAGGAGAAGAAGTCTTCTCAGACCCCTTTTCCTCCTGGATACACATAGGGGTCCCGCGTGATGCCTCTAAGCTCTCATCATCACTATATATATATTTATAAACTCGCTCAAAGGATTAGGCACACTTATTTCCACTAATACCCGACTCGTCTCTGGTTGAGTCGTCACACTTGCTGATGATCCAACTGATGGCATTGTGGAATCAGGGTCACCTGACCCATTGATGTTACCAAGGTTTATGAAATCAAGGTTGCTTGGCCCCGCTGGGCTTTCTTCTGGGCTATCGGTCAGAAGCCTTGGCATTCTGATGAGGTCCAGGTTATCCCGCATCCACTTCATTATTTGTTGGGCCTATTGATACATAAGTACCCCCACCTCCCATGCATCTTGAGCCTTGGGGAAACTCCTATCTTGTACCAGGGTTACCTGGGAAATCTCTGTTGTTTTAGTGGTTTCTTGGGGAGATTCCACCTCTTCGACTGATATCATTTCTTCTCTCATCCTGATGGTCTTTTGAATCGTTTGTTCCAGGATTATTTCTTTCTCATCCCAAATCATAGCCTTGAACTTGGTTTCCTTAGGGTCAACCATCCTCATCATCACCTCTTCCCAGTCTTGAGCATTTTCGGTGAAGATTTCATCTTCAAACCTGTCATGGGCGTATGGCCAAAATGATGATACTTGTGATGTATGCTTTGGGACTAAACCTTTTAGGTCATGCTTGCGAAAGAGACCAATATAGAAATGGAACTCTAGTTGGTTCAACCCTTCCCATTTGGCTTGAGTAGTGTCCTTCACTATGTAAAAACCAACATGAAATCCATAGGGTATGAAGGCCTGCTTCTTATCTTTTACCAAAGTAGCATTATAACCTTACAGGATGGTCTGATAACAAATTTCCCCTACTATTAGTCGATCGGGGACATATACAGGTAGTAGATGGGGTGCTCCGGTGGTGATGAAAACCCTAAGATAGGTATCACGCTCATCCAGATACCAGTGGCCAACTTTCAATATAATATTTTTTGCTTCATTCGACAGCCTCGGGCACTCTTTCTTGAAAAACAAAAAATAAATGCGTGCGATAAACTGGATGCAGATGAGAGAGTAGGATTTCTTGTACCTATTCTCCTACAAGATGCAGAAATAAACATGGACTGGGAGCTCTGAGGTGTGCCAGCTTAAGTTCATTCCAGCAAAGGCATTTCTGGCGCAGACGATGTCCAATAAATAAGATGTCATGTAAAAGGACGATGTCTCTGCCTCTTTCGGCGTCTGATATTTTCGTATGCAAGTGCTTAGCTGTTTGGAGATGATGGCACCCCAATTGAAACTTATTCTAGAAATGGCTACAATATAAGCTAGAGGCATCCAAGCCTCTAAAAACCTGGAGCAGTCTTTCTCCCCATGCAATCGAGAGAGGAGAGCCATTAGATAAATGTACGACTCCGTTAGGTTGGCTGTCGGGTACCAGCCAGAGGTCTAATTGGTGAACTTTTTATCCTCTCTTCACCAAGATGCTATCACCTTACTGGTGTCGTGTTTCTCATAGAAGCTTACAACAAAATCGGTATTTAGCCGTTCCTCCGACTCTCTGAGCTTGTAATAATTCTACACTTCCACTGGAAGGAAAACCTCAACACATCCGCAATTGTCGTCATTAATCAAACATTTTTGTGTGTCAGTGTGATCGATAAGCCATTTTAGTAGTTCTATGCAGGGGAATACCAGAGTCCTGCTCGCCACCATGTGCAGGTATGCCTTTTAGACATTCGGGAGGACTTCATCATCGAGTTTTCTTGTATCGGAATTGCTGTGCGGGGTATACTCGGGGAATTCCTCCCGCTTGATTTTCTTGAAAAGTTCTTCCCAGTGCCGGAACACTGTCTTGGTCCCGATGTTCGCCTCTGTGTATCCAAAGGCCCGAGGCTAAACAAAAGCCTTCTTTGTGGATGTTTTGATGACGGTCACTGGCTTTGGAGAAAAGTCTAGTTGTTTTGCGACCGATGGGGAAGAACCTTCTCCCGCATATGGTTCCTGTATCTTTGGTGCTCTTGGATATTTCCTGGTAGTAGGTTTCTTTAGAGGCATTGTTCCTGCAGCTGAAAATGATCCTTTAGGAATGTGTACAGAGTAACATTGGATAAAAACGTATAAAATGAAGCGTAAAACATCCATGGAACGACACATACCTGTAACGCTTTCTAAACCTGTTGTTTAATACTCACTGGACCTTGGAAGCTTTCTCTGGATTGCTCGTCTCGCTCCTCTGGATGTTCCGAACTTCCTTGCGCACAAAATAAGCTTGTTTACAACGACCCAAAAGGATTTAATAGGAGAGATCCTACAAGTCGTATCAACCAATTAATTCAAGTGATGGGTGAAATTCAAAACAATCTACCACCGAATCTCTACAAATAAATTGTACGTGAATCGATGGCGGGGGCGCGAAGGGTGATGCACTGTATCAGGATCGCTCAAACGGTCCTTTTGATTCGCGCATGAATTAACAACTAATGCAGGATTTTGGAATTAATTAGTTCTTTAAATGCTTCGAATCCATCGTATCTTAGAGCTAAAATGTCCCATCACATCGCTTTCTTAGTGGGAAGACCGAGACTTGGCGATATCCTTATGTATGTTCCTGTTGGTATCCTCCTAAACAACTTTCGATGCCAAAAAGTTTCATTTTATGGTGCTAGTTCGGGGGGTGACTTGGGTCTCGGGAGCTAGTAACGACTTAGGAAAACTGGATCGTATGTTTAACCACTCGGGAAGTGACAGATGGAAAAAGAGGACAGATGGTTTGATCATAAATCTCAGTTGGCATTGGGTCTTTCGACAAGAGACATGTATTAAAACCTGGAATTGCCGAGGCCAAACAATATCGGGGTTGGCGATCGGGGATTGACTCATCACGGTCTCTAAGGGCTATCCTTCTAAAAAATCGCTGATGCCAAAAGTTATCAGGAATCATCTTTCAGAGATAGTTCCATCACGCAGTTCCCTTGTGGGTTATCATCCTCGAAATCCCCAATGCCGAAAACGTTTTGGTCGTCGACGATTGACGATATTGTTTCTTTATTCATGAGCGCTTACCCTTTTATCCTTTCGCCGATGTTGAAGGGATCGATCATTGGCGATGTCCTCAGTGATGTTTGTCACGAAATAAATCTCCTGTCTGCCGATGCTGACGAAAATCGGGACTCGATAAATTCGGTTCTCTCGAATGTTTTCTTTCACGCTTAATCCTTCCTGATGCCGAATTCCTTGAGCGCACCGGGGAAAGATTTGACTGTCAATTCTCTAATTTAGATATTAGTCTTTTAAGTTATAGATTTTTTCATATTCAAGCAAACTTTAAAAACTAAAATGGAAAACAAAATGATAAGCAAAGGCAACATTTTTCATACTGAGGTCGAATTAGACAGTGAAAAAGATCAAGTCGTAACCAAAAAGTAAATTTTAACAAGGCTTTTTAGGGTGTGTTGAGTGCTAAAAAAATGGCGACTTACTGGGCGAAAGCAAAACCTTTGTTCCCCCTTCAAGGCTCGACTGATGCAACAACTAGTGGAGAATCTTACATATTTTTAAGTCAGAGCTTCATTTACCCTTGCATTCAAAATTCTCTGGTTGATGCTTCCGGGTCTACCCGTGGGGTTTTAACCTTTATTCCTCCTTCGTTTACATTAACCCTGACTCATGCCCATTTTACGATAGTTTAGAAAATCATTCACTGGCATGGAGCATGTAGTTACCTTTACCCACTTGCTTCGGTGTTGCTCTGCTTCCAATGAGCATCCATATCCCTGACAGAGTCACCTCGACATCACAGAACTTGCTCCACTACCAGCGAGCGTCCATAGCCTTGACGAAGATATCTGCATACCCTCTCCTACTGTTCACCCTTTTGATAATGTCAATTTTATGTTGGCATAATTCCCTTAGCGAGTGGGAGAGGATGATGTCTGTTTATTTTGCGAAGTGAGATGGTTAAGCTGGATCCTTTTCTAGATTTGTCTTCGGGGTTCATGTAGCCCTTTCCAAATTTCCTTCTTTCCCTTAAGGTCTCACCAAACCACTAAGCAGACACTTCTGACATTTCTCTGAAGTTGTTCATTTTCACAGGTTAGATAGAGGGCTCCTCAAAGCAACCACAAGTCCCTCAATGTTTCTTGCGTTTGTATGTCAGAGATGAGCTAGGAACAGAGTTGGATATGTCGCATGATTTAAGGTCAACCATTGTCTCGCAGAACACAATATTCAAAAGTGTAAAAGTCTAGAAAAAAAAGGAAAACAACAAAAATACATTTTTCACAATCATGAAAACACTCATACAAAACATAATTGTTTTTTTTTTTTTATTGGAAATATTATTTTAGGACTTGGCCATTTACTAGGAGGCCATCAGGTTCCCCACTCAGATTTTGCAATCGATAAGTGTCTTCCCCAATCTTCTCGGCCACTTGGAAAGGTCCAAGCCACAAATTCTGAAACTTGGAATGTTTCCCTTTTGGCTCGTTTTCTCTGTCCCATTTTAGGACTAAGTCTTCTATTTAAAAATTCTTCTCTTTAGCCTTATTCTTATCAAACCATCTTTTCACTATTTGTTGGTGGGATATGAATTTTGATTTAGCCTTTTCCCTTTCTTCTTCTAGCATGAGAAGAGTGTCAATTCTTTGTTGTATGATCGATGAAGGCTCCCCCCTGGAATCTTGGGCTAGTTGAAGAGATGGGAGGTAAATCCCATTCAGGAGAATAACTTCCTGTCCGTATACCAAAAAGTATGGGGAATTCCCTATAGCTTCCTTGGGTGTGACCCTATTGGCCCATAGAGTGTTATGGAGTAGATTATGCCAATTCCTTTGGTTTTATGCAACCGTCTTCTTTAATATTATCACTAGGTTCTTATTGGTCAAATCTGCCACCCCATTTCCATGTGGATAATAATTTGCAGAGTACCTAATTATGATTCCTTTGTCCAGAGAAAAAACTGTCAATCGGGTGGAAGAAAAATAAGTTGCATTATCAAAAACCAGGACAGAAGGGACACCAAACCTTGTGATTAGTTGTTTCTCTATGAATTGGATCACCACCTTCTCGTTTACATGAGTCAGAGGGATGACCTCTGCCCATTTTGTGAAGTAATCAGTGGTAATAAGAATGTACTTGTGTTTTTTTGAAGAGCTTGGTGTAATTTATCCTATGATATCTAACCTCCATTGCTCGAAAGTCCTATAAACAATAATAGGTTGGAGTGGGATTGTTTCTCTCTTTTCTCTCCTGACGCTCATTTGACAAAATTTACAGTTTCTAGCGTATGTGTGAGCATCTTTGAACAAAGTGGGCCAATAATAACGAGCTCTAAATATCTTATGAGCGATAGTGTCTCCTACGAAATGTCCACCTGTAGGACCATCATGGAGTTCCTTCAGGAATTTATTCACATCTCTACGTTTGAGGCATCTCAAAAGTACCCCATCATAATTAACCCAGAAAACTACTGAATTTATGAGGCGATATTGTGTGGACTTTAACCTGAGGGATATTTTTTCCTTGGAGTTTAAGTCTTATGGGAAAGTCCCATGGTGTAGGAGATAAGTTAGCTTCTCATACCAAGACTCTTGTCCTGGGAAAATGTATGAAACTTCACCACACCATAACGCCATTTCATTCTCCCATCCGTAATATTCATTTACTTGGTCCTAGGCTTCGGCCATGAGTTTTCATAATCCTTTCCCTTTAAATAGTTTGGCAGGTTTTATATCTAGATAAAATTCTTGAACTACTTCCATCCAGTTCCCTCTTCTTTTCCCCATCTCCTATTAAGTGAATATGGATCAAACCGTAGGGTGCAAAATGATTACTTTGGTGTGGTTCTTGAGGATGTAAGACCTGAAGTGTTTTACTACTTTATAAACTGCATAATCCTGTTTATCTACGGTGGTATAATTTATTTCAACTCCTTGGAGTTTAGTACTCATGAATGACACCGGGGCCTCATTGTTATCATCATCCTTCCGAGTCAATACCGCAGCTAACGATTGGTCGAAGGCGAAAGTATAGAGGAAGAAATCTCTATTGAAATCGGGACTTCGTAACACGGGGACTTGTGATATAGTGGTTTTGATGTTGCTAAAATCATCCTTTCGTTCATCATCCCACTTAAATTTGACATCTTTACGAATCATCTTTTGCAAGGGTTTGATAGTTTCCGCGAAATCGAGAGTGAATTTCCTCACAAAATTGATTTGCCCGAAAAAGGACTGCATGGATTTCTTGTTGTGAGGAAACGAGAGTTGAGCTATGGCTTTAATCCTTTCTGGGTCTATGCGAATGCCTACTTGAGATATAATATGACCTAACAACTTACCTTCCTCGACGCCGAAAACAATTTTCTTAGGATTTAAAGATATACCGTATTTCCTACACCTTTCGAAAATCTGAGTTAAGTGTTGGATGTGCTCTTCTCTGTTATTTGAATACGCAGTTACATTGTCCATATACACTACCACACACTTGTTGATCAACCCCCAAAATGCTACATCCATGGCCTTTTGGAATGTCGCCCCTGCGTTAATTAACCTGAAAGGAATGCATTTATAAGCGAAGGTTACCCACTTGGTTCAGAAGGTAGTCTTCAAACGATCTTCCTCTGAAACCAAAACTTGGTTGTAACCTAAGAAACCATCCAGTAGAGAGAAAATCTTCGAACCAAACACGGTCTGCAGGTGTAATGACCCTTTAATTATTAATATGAATAATTTCATAAATAATCCTAAAAATTAGCTAAACTATAATTAATTATTATATAACCTTAATTAATTATATGTTATTAATTAATTAGTTTTGACTATGATTAGCTTAAGTATGATTAACTCTTTAATTAATGGTTAATGATTAATTTGATTATTAATTAATTAATTGATTAATTAAGTATTAAACAAAGGGGGCAAAATAAAGTATAATGATAAATAGGGTTATGTATCCCATAGGGGGATAACGTAACCAATACGTAAAAGGGAAACATTTAAATAAGGGATAAGGCAATTAATAAGGGACAAGACAATTAATAATAGGATAAGGGTAATAAAGAGTTAGGTGGGAGTGAATGTGCGAGGGCGGTGAAGGAGGAATAAGGGAAGTAGAGAAGGAGGATGGAGGGGATGGATTCATGCATTCGAGGAGAGGGGAGAACTGGGAGTTGAGGGACAGAGTGAGTTTACAATGCACCGGGGGGCTGAGGAGGTTTTAGGCTCGGAGGGCTAGGGCATCCATTGATGTCCTAGGGCTAGGCGTACTAGTCGGTAGGGTGGCTGGTTTTGGGGTGTCCTAAAGAGAAGCATCAGATTCAAGATTCAAGCTAAGGAAGCAACATCAGATTCATGTTAGTTATGAATCTTTAGAATGAAATTGTTAATAAATTTTATTTATTGAAATATCAGATTGCACATGCTAGATTGAGTGAATTTCAAATTTACTGCTCTATTTTAATTCAATGGTAGTTTAAATTAAATGACGGTCTTTACATCTGGTATCAGAGCCCTGGTTCAAATCTGGAACCAAGGGCCTAAATAAGAGGTTAGTTAGTAAATCCCACGCTTAACCTGCACATAAAACATAGAAAATTTAATAAAAATCAATATCGCCTTTTTATTATATGTGAAAACCATACTGTCCAGGTTAATGAGAAGAACTAGTGTGTTTTGGCCATATTTTTTCCAATATCTAATCGGCTTCACAGCAGAAAGATTTCAAAGTGCTGCAATAATCTAGAGACGAGCAAACAAATCTACGTAATCGGCTTAAGAAGCTGCCGAAAATATTTAGCCTGCAAACAACTCCAAGCCCTAGCTCCAGTCCCGCCTGCAAACCAAACAAAACGCACTATTAATTGAGTATATAAACAAAGCTATATATAGATATAAATGAAATAAGAATAAAAAAAAATATGTTACAGAAATATTTTGGGTATTTCCTGAAAATGCTCTTCCTTTGTCGTAATTCTGTTGTCAAGATTTCAAACACTTATGTTTTTATGACCATGGGAGAGCAGTTATATCTTATCTAAAGTCTATAAAATCTCAATGTAATCCCAAGAAGATCCTGTGTATTCATTGCACAGTACCTTACGTTAGCAGTGGATTTGAAGCATGCTAAAATTAATTTGTTAATTTTTAAAAGTCTGTTTTTTTTCAATGGAGAGCAAAGCTATCGGACCAAAGCTAAACTTCAAAGTTTGAAAAAGGGCTGCAATGTATCAGAAAGTTTAATATCTTGAATCTTGAAAAGGCTGCGATACATATTGGGATAATCTAAAGGTGTAACTTTTAAAGGTTGCTGATAGGTTAGAAAATGAAATCGATTTAAAGCTTATTGGGGTGTTTGGAAAGTTAAATTTCGAGATGGCCCCATAATGTATTGGGGAATTTAATAAATTGAAACCTAGAAAAGTTTCAATTAGAATGCTCATCAGGGCACTTGTAAACATCAAACTTCGAAATTTGGAGAAGTGCTGATGGTTTTGACAATCCCTTTGAAAGAGTTTACTGGGATATTGTAAAACTTTAAACTTTGAAAAATAGCCAATAGAGTCATGCTGAAATAAAACTTCAAACTTCAAGAATGTGCCAACGGTTTCGGGCCATAACAAAACTTAAAAAAAAAAAGGTGCCAAAAACTTAATCATGATTTTTTTTTCAAATGAAAATTTTCGAGTCAAAACAAAAACTGTCCATATTGCAAGAGCTTAAGCTGTGCATATACACCAGAAAAACGATGGTACTGAAATCAGACTGAGAATAAAAAAAAAGAAAAAGAAAAGATGAATAAAAAGGAAGGGAATGAGTAAGAGCATAACATGTAATACAGGGAAAATAA
>SNQJ01S0014157.1:84071-119812 GCA_010110895.2 Picea sitchensis
TATTGGTGTACATTCTCTTTACCTCGTTTCTTAAAAGTTTTTGATATTGATGAGTTTAATAATTTTTTGGGACATTGTGCGTCTGGGAATGATAAACGCTTTCTCCTTATCGTAATATAGCTTTCATCGAAGTGAAATATTTACATTCTCATTTCTTTGCATTGTTTAGAGTCGGTCAAAACACCATTTAGTCCATGCCATTTTCCTCTTGAGTAAAAACAACCTTAAAAATAAAGCGCTTATAAAAATTGATTAGACATTTTAATATTTTCTGGTAGCAAACCTACATTAGATTAGTTGTAGAGCTTTGAAATAGGTGTGAAAGATAACTTTCCAAAGCTGCAAACAAACATAGTATCTTGTGATAGGGAGATTTAAAATCCAATTGCTACATTTTGTCTCGGGAAGCCCTTCTAACACAAGGGTCAATCACGAGGTCGCATTAAGACTGACAGAGTTACTCACCCTGCTTTGTTCGTCTTGGTGTAGATATTTCTCGTATTATGGGGGTCGCTTGAAGGTATACCCACAATGATGAGTGGAAGCCTTTCGAGTTGATTTCGGGATAGATACCCTTCCTTTTCACATGGATCGGATTGTCCACTGTTTCCCCAGGCATCATTGTTGTAGTTGGTAACCTTAGTGGGCTATCTCTCTAGGGTCTTTACACAAGGTGACTGTGGAGGGGCAAGTCTTCACGGTACCTGGAATTGATGTTGGCCAAACTCACTCGGTCTCCTTGGAGGGTATACCCACGATTATGTGTGGGAGCTTGCACCAAGGTGTAAGTCCATTAAGCAGGTCGTCAACGTAACTTTTCCACCCACTCTATCTCAACCCCTTCGTACATTGTTCTCGCGACGTTGGATTTCATCACCAACTAGTGTGTTCATTGTAAGAAGGTTTTGTTTGCTTGTTTTCTATTTATTTTCCCTAGCATACTCTAGGTTGGATCTGTGTTTAATGGTGTCAGTTCCTAGAATGACCAATGAGGGAACCCCTTTTCCAGGGGAATCTTTTGTTTTTCCTTCTTACATAAACATTGGTCCTTCTCACATCGCTACTTTGAGCCTTCCAGGTCTCACAATTGGATTACCAGTATGGTTGTTTTCCACTCAGGTAATCCCAAATGCAGCTAGTGCTTCTGTTGTAAGCACTTTCCCCCAAGAACATCAACCTCACATTGATCCTTCATCGTCTGCACCAGTAAGATCTTCTTTGCCTTCTTCACTTGCAAGGTATTCTTTCATTTCATATTCTTTGTCGAGTGAAAGCTCTAAATCTAGTAACCCGATGGATAAGAAGAATAAGAAAAGGAAGATTAATAAGAATAAAAATAAGCAAGGGTCCAAACTTCCAACCACTACTAGACATGTTGGAAAACCACCAGTTACTGATAATCGTACTGGGAGTGTTGATGATGCCAAGACAACCCAAACACATAAGCCCAAGTACCCTTGCAAGATTTGTAAGGGTAGCCATCTTCTTGAGGATTGCACTGGTCTATCCAAGGTTATAGAAGCATGGTCTACACACCCTCGCCAACCCATGTCATCAAAATATGAACAACATGTTGATGAACTCCCTTCAACTAGTCAAGATATCATTGGGAAGAAGAAAAGTAGAGTCAAGTTCTCATGTATGTTATGCGGAGGGAGTAATCAAACTCACCTTTTCCCTTGTATGAACGAAGCCTCAAAATTACTGGTAGACATGACTGTTTCCCAGCTACTTATCGCAAGCTTACTCTTGCCCCACATGTAGTTGATGGAATGATCAATCCGGTCCCTTCATCGGTCACTCCGGTTGATCATGTAGTCAATTTGGTCATGTCCTTAATTGAACTAGTTGACTAAGTGGTCGATCCGATCCCATCCTCGGTCGATCCCACTCTCTCGTTAGAGAGTGCAACCCAAGCGGTCGATCCATTTCCACCTATTGACCCCATTCTCCCCTTGGAGAATGAAACCCAAGTGGTCGATTTGATGTCATTATCAGTCGATCTTACTCTCCTCCTAGAGAGTAAACCCAATGCTGCCCACGTTTTTCTCATTGATACATAATCTACCATGCTAGGGGGCTTTACTCCTTCTTTTGTAGAACCCTGATGCAACCCCCCTACCTCAGTAGGGTCTTCCGACCTCCCGGTCACTGGATTGTTCCTCCTTCCCTGAGCTGAAACAACTCTTTGGTCCCTCCTAGAATCTCCAACAATAAATCCACAGGCCTTGTGTATAACTCCGCCCACGCGAATTAACACTGGGCATGAGTTCCCTCCCCCACATGATCACTGGCTATGACCACACTCCTAAACAAAACATACTTTGTGATTTCACATTTCACAATTTCACGTCTCGTGAAATCTACTTGCATGTCCTTCTGAAACCTCGAAACTCTGAACCCCAAGTTCTGTTCACATCAGATCAACGGTCCACAATTCTCGTGATCCAATGGTCCAAATATCCCTTTCGCTTGTTGGGGCTTCATGTTTCATGAAGTCGAAAGACTCCCCACCTTATATATTTCGATCCCTAAAATCCCGATATCTGTTCTGCGATAGATCAACGATCTGTTCTCCTCCTTTGATCGACGACTGTGATCATTTCGTGAGTTCTCACTAGGTTTCCCTTTGACCTCTCCACTCTTTGAGTCAACAAAATGTTGATCTCTTGCCACATGTCCTTCACAACACTAATGACTAGGATCGTCTCACTCTTCCTCTTGCAAATCTTCTGAATTCCAAGTTCTTGAAGTCCTGGATCTGCTTCCACTTGTCAACTCTGACGATGGACGGTTCCGATGATTTCAAAACTTGTCTCGTGCACTTTCCCTGGGATCCAACGACTTTTGGTCGAAGTGCTCAGATTCGACGGTTGGGATCTGATCTCCTCCTATATGTTCTCCTACTGCCTATATTTTATTTGACGACTCAGATCCTTCCTTCGCGAATCGAAATTTCATGTTTCGCGGCTTTGGAAAAACAATCTCCTTCGTTCTCCAAACTCCCGATATCTGATATTCTGAAACCTCCTTTCAAAAGAAATAAAAATGACGGCTCGATCTTCCTTTAGATCGATGGCTCACTATCTCTCCTGCATTTTCGCCACCTTCTAGACTTAGAAGATTTCTCTGGGCTCAAAGGTTTTAACCTTTTCTTTTCCTTGCGAGTCCAACTCTTGGATCTCGTCAACACTTGTGAAAGTGATATATTTTCTGATCTTTGTCCTTAAAAGTATTTTGATCTCCCACAGACACCTTGCATTCTCTGGATTTTGAATAACTCATTTCGAAGGATTTCTTTGAAAATAAATTCTGCTCGCCCACCTAGCGTTCTTCCTTTCTGGTTCTTCGAAGCTTGTTCACTTCTTGATGCTACACACACCTTGCACCTAGCCTAAGTTTCGATTGTTTTCTCTCTGAAATCTTCTGAGTCACTCTGAGACTTAGTTTATGCACTCCTTACGTTCAAGATGCACACCTTGCATACAAGTTTCAAAAGAGAAACAATTGAAACTTATCCAACTTCATCACGAACTCATACAGTCAATCTCTCGAACAATCATACATGAACGAAAGGAACTGAATCATACACACATAAATCAACATTCATTCAATCACACATGAAATGAACACAGTCCAAGGATTTGGGACAATTTCTGTCTATTCTATTCATTCATGAAAAACAAAATACATAGTGTTTTTGCTACTCTACTTTGTTCTACTGATCTCTTACAATACTCATACATTCTTCTACCTCTGTCTCTCTTGGTATGATCTATTACAATGCAACAATGAACTATCTAAGGATTGGCTCCACGAGCTCTCTCGTCCTGTCTGAAATCTATCCTATCAAATTCAAAGTTGTTACCTACTTTGTCCTATTAGAATAACTACCAATTATTGTTAGATAGAGTCAACACTCCATATCTGCAATCCCTTACAGTCCTTCGAGAATTTACAAACAAGTTACATTTTAAAATTTTGTTTTAAAAAATATCTCAACAACTGATTTAATTCTGATTTAAATGCTTGATGTGATACTCTATCCTATTGAGATCTTATCATTCCTTTGCCTCCATTCTTGCGTTGTGGACTTGAAGGCAATGCTACTGCATCATACTCCCTCGGTTAAATTTTTTCATAGACTCCTGTCCATGAGTTCCTGCACTGTGTTTCCATGCTTCAAAATATCAGGTTCTATAACCCAATTGGCATCTTCCATTGGATGTTCTTTCCACTTCACTAAGTACTCAGGATATGTCTTCCTCCTGGTCTTGTTTCCATCCCTCTGTTCAATGATTTTATCCATCTGAGGTTTTTCTGTTGTGGGAAATTGTTCTTCCCACTGAACATCTTTTTGATCATCTGATTCTCCTGCCTCATCTCTCTTGTAAGGATACAGGTCTGCAACATTGAATATTAGTGATATCCCAACATCATCCGGCAAGTCAATTTCATATGCATTGGCTATGAATTTTCTGAGAATCCTGCATGGTCCTATCTTTTCCATCTTCAATTTGTTATATGTTCCCCTTGGAAACCTCTCTTTTCTCAAATGAGCTAAAAATTCATCTCCAATTTCAAATTGAACTTTTCTCCTCTTTTGATCAACTTTTCTCTTGTATTTTTGGCTTCTATCCTGTAGCTGTTCTCAGACTCTATCATGGAGTTTCTGCATTTCTATTGCAAAATCATCTGCTCTAGCACTTCTTAATTCATCTTGATTCAAATATCTCAACTCCGTAATCCCTCTTAGCTGTATACCATACACGATTTCAAATGGACTTTTCCCTGTGCTCCTGTTCACTGAATTGTTGAATGCAAATTCTACCTGTGCCATAATATGATCCCATTGTCGACATTTCTCCGTGACTAAACTTCTTAACAATTTTCCTAGACTCCTATTTACTACTTCAGTCTTTCCATCTGTTTGAGGGTGATATGTTGAACTAAAGGACAAGTTCATCCCAAACCTCTTCCATAGAGTCCTCCAAAAGTGTCCTACGAATTTGGTATCCCTATCTGAGACTATGCTTCTTGACAATCCATGTAGTCTTACAACTTCTTTGAATTTTTTTTTGGCTATGTGTGTAGCATCGTTTGTTTTCTTGCATGGTATGAAATGTGCCATTTTTGAAAATTTGTCCACCACAACAAATATGGAATCTCTCCCTTTTTGAGTTCTAGGCAATCCCAGAATACAATCCATATTGATTGCATCCCATGGCCTTTCTGGAATTTGTAACAACTGATACAAACCCGTGTTTTGTTGTCTTCCTTATGCATATTGACAAATTCTGCATTTGTTCACAAACGTTTTCACTTCTGCTCTCATGCTCGGCCAATGATATGAATTACTTAGCTGTGAAAATGTCTTATTGTGACCAAACTTTCCAACTAAACCTCCACTGTGTTTCTCTTTCAGCAGGTTGTCTCTCATTGAGCACTTCGGTATGCACAATTGGCTTCCTTTGAACAATAATCCATCCTGGATCAAATATTCAGTCCATGGGCTTCTATCGCCCAACAAAGGATTCTTTCATGCCTCATAAGCTTCCTTAAAATCTGCATCTTCTTTGTACATCTCCTTAAGGTGTTTGAACCCTAAGGTCTCCACTTGGAATTCTTGTACAATCAAACTCCTCCTACTCAAAGAATATGCAACTTTGTTAGCAGTTCCAACAATATGTTTAATAACAAAAGTAAAATTTTGCATAAATTCTACCCATTTTGAATGTTTCTGGTTCAACTTCTCTTGCCTAGAAATAAATTGCAAAGCTTGATTATCACTGTACAATACAAATTCTTTAGGAATTAGATAGTGCCTCCATTTTTTCAAATCTTGAATCATTGCATAAAATTCCTTGTCATACGTGGGATACTTCTGCATGGCGTCATTCAATTTCTCACTGAAATAAGCAACTGACCTATTGTCCAGACTCAAGACTTCTCCAATAGCTAATCCACTTGCATCACATCTCACTTGAAATGTTTTTCCAAAATCTGGTAAGACCGGAATTGGCTACTCTGTGATTTTCTCCTTCAACACTTTGAAAATTTAATCAGCTTCCTTTGTCCAACCAAAGGACTTGTGTTTCTTCTTCACAGTGTCCAGCATGGGTGCACATATACCACTGAAATTTCTGATAAACTTTCTATAAAATATTGCTAACCCATGAAAGCTTCTTACCTCGAATATGTTGCTTGGTGATGGCCATTCTCTGATTGCTCTCACCTTTTCTGGATCCATCTTCAGTTCATTTTAAGAGATCACAAAACCCAAATATATGAATTTTGTCTTCATAAAAGAACTTTTCTTCACATTTATCAACAATTTTTCCTGCTGCAACCTTTCCATCACTGAAGTCAAATGTCTTAAGTGTTATTCCTTTGTCTTGCTGAAGATTAGTATGCCATCTAGATATACTATGACAAAATTGCCTATGAAGTATTTCAACACTTCATTCATTAACCTCATAAATGTGCTTGGTTCATTTGTCAAACCAAACGACATGACCAACCATTCAAACAATCCTTCATTTGTCTTGAATGCTATTTTCCATTCATCTCCCTCTCTCATCCTTATTTTATGATATCCACTCTTCAAGTCCATCTTGGAAAAATATATTTCTCCACTCAAACAATCCATCAAATCATCCATCCTCGATAAAGGAAATCTGTACCTAATGTTTATCTTGTTGATGGATTTGGAATCTGTACACATTCTCCATCCTCCATCCTTCTTTGGACTTAACATAGTCGGTACTACGCATGGGCTTAGGCTTTCCCTGACTAAACCTTTATCCAACAACTCCTGGACTTGTTTTTTGACTTCCTCATTCTCTCTAGTGTCAACCTATAAGTTGCTTTGTTTGGTAAACTAGCTCCTAGAATAAGGTCAATATGATGGATTATACCCCTAATGGGTGGCAATGAGTGTGGTAACTCATCCACTACTATGTCAACAAAGTTTTCTAACTTATCCTGAATTTCTACAGGAAAATATTCTATAGAAGTGTTTGTAAGGATAACTCTCAGCTTCCTCACTACAACAAACTACATTTCTTTCTCCTTCTTGACTTCATTCAGGAGATCCTTCCCACTCATGAGAAGTATACTTGAACTAGCTTCTCTCTTTTTCTCTTTGTCTTCTATGGGTAACAACATATGTGTCCTACCATTCTTTTTTAGGGTATAAGTATTCTTTCTTCCATCATGAATAAATTTTCGGTCATACTGCCACAACCTCCCCAATAAAATATGACAAACATCCATAAGAATTACATCACATAATATTTCATCCTTGTAACCTCCTATTTTAAATTCAACTTGGCATTGTTGACTTACCATTACTTGATGTCCTTTCTGCAACCATGATACCTTGTATGGGTTTGAATGTGCAGTTGTATTTAGTTCCAACTTCTCCACCATATCTATGGGTACTAGATTGTCAGTGCTCCCACTGTCGATGATCACCTTGCAAACTCTGTCTTCGCATTGCAAGCAGTTCTGAACAGACTTGTTCATTGAACTAGTTCCTTTGGTTCCTTTTCTGTCTTAAGAATAATTTTCCTCATCATGAGGTTCTTCCCTCCTTCGGTGGCTTCTACTTACACATGCTTCTATGCTTCAACAATGTGTGCTTCACCTCCTCTTTTTCTGTCGGGACATTCCCAAGATTTGTGTCCTTCTTTTCCACATGTATAACATTTAACTATGCCTCCTCTGGCTCCTCCTCTTCCTCTACTTCTGGAAAAAGAACTTCTTCCTCCATACTATCCTTCTTTAAAACTTCCACCCTTCTCATGGTGACTATGTTTTTTGTCAGATTTAGGCTTCGACTTCTGGAACTTTTCATTGTTGGTTCCCTTACCTCTACTTGAATTTCCACCTCTGCTGCATTGGATTTTATTCCTGTCCAATTTCTCTTCAACTTTCGAGGCTGCTTGACAAGCATCCTCGACTGTACTAACCGACATCATGCTGATCTCCTCTTGTATTTCATATCTCAGGCCATTGATATATCTGGCTGCCTTTTCATCTTCATTCTGTTTTTGTCCAGCCCTGATATTCAGTCGATAAAATTACTCAGTGTACTCCTTCATTGATAAGCTTCTCTGTTTCAAGTTTTGCAATCTCCTAAAAAGATTGATTTGGTAATCCTTTGGGATAAATTTGGCCTTCATCTTGGCTACCATCCTATCCTAGTTTTTAATTTTTTGCTTACCATTTCTCCTGCGTTCAACTTGCAATTCATCCCACCATAGTGCTGCATGACCTTTCAGTCTTGTCACTGCATGCTTCACCATCTTATCTTCTTCGATATCTTCATAATCGAAGTATTTTTCCATATCACGTACCCAATCTAACAATTCTTCAAATTCTAAATTTCCTTCATACATTGGTACCTCTATTCTTGCTCTGGCTCCTATCTTTGAAACAACTTTTATTAAGCGATCTTGTGCAACATCCTCCGCTACATTTTCTTCTACCTATTATTCTTCTTCCTCAACTTCAATGATATCTCCAGCATCTGGTGCTCTTCTTTGCGCTATTTACATGGCGTCCAGTCTCATTTAGAGTCACCTCATTTCTTCTTCCATTTCTACATTCGCTATGTGCCTTCTTGGTGGCATGATTCCATTGCATCACCTACAAACATAAATCAATATTTTGATACCACAAATGATATCACTTACCTCCTTTCTCCTTTTTTCTATTGTCTGTAAATAAAATTAATATCATCTATCTGCTACAGAAACAAACAATCTGTGCTCTAATACCACTTGATGTAGACCCCCCTACCTCAGCAGGGTCTGTTGACTTCCCGGTCATTGGATCATTCCTCCTTCCCTGAGATAAAACAACTCTTTGGTCCCTACTGGAATCTACAACAGTAAATCCACAGGCCTTATGTGTATAACTCCACCCACGTGAATTAGCACTGAGCATGAGTTCCCTCCCCCACTTGATCACTCATTGTGACCATGCGCCTAAACAAAAGGTGCTTCGTGATTTTGCGTCTCGCGAAATCTGCTTGCTTGTCCTTCTGAAACCTCAAAACTTTGAACCCCAAGTTCTGTTCACATGAGATCAACGGTCTATAATTCCCGTGATATGATGGTCCAAATATCCCTTTTGCTTGTCGGGACTTCACGTTTTTCGAAGTCGAAAGACTCATCACCTCAGATCTTTCGATCCCTAAAATCTCGATATCTGTTCTATGATAGATCAAAGGTTTTTTCTCCTCCTTTGATCGACGACTGCGATCATTTCACGAGTTTGCATTTCGTGAGTTGTCACCAGGTTTCCCTTTGACCTCTCCACTCCGCGAGTCAGTGAAATGTTGATCTCTCACCATGTGTCCTTCACAACACCAATAGCTAGGATCGACTCACTCTTCCTCTTGCAAATCTTTCGAAGTCTGAGTTCTCGAACTCTTGGATCTGCTGCCACTTGTCAACTCTTACGATGGATGGTTCCGATGATTTTGGAACTTGTCTCATGCACTTTCCTTGGGATCCAACAACTTTTGGTCTAGGCACTCAGATCCGATGGCTGTGATATGATTTCCTCCTATACATGTTCCTACTGCCTATCTTTGATCTGATGACTCAGATCCTTCCTTCGCAAATCATAAGTTCACATTTTGCGGCTTTGGAAAAACAATATCCTCCGTTATCCAAACTTTCGATATCTGATATTCTGAAACCTCCTTTCAAATGAAAGAAAACTAACATATCAATCTTCCTTTAGATCAAAGACTCACTATCTCTCCTGAGCTTCCGCCTCCTTATAGAGTTAGAAGATTTCTTTGGGCTCAAAGGTTTTAGCCTTTGCTTTTCCCTGCGAGTCCAACTCTTGGATCTCATCAACACTTGTGAAAGTGCTATCTCTTCTGAGATTTGTCCTTAAAAGGATTTCAATGTCCCATGCACACCTTGGGTTCTCAGGATTTTGAATAACTAAGTTCGAAGGATTTATTTGAAAATAAATTCTCCTCGCCCACCTAGCGTTCTTCCTTTCTGGTTCTTCGAAGCTTGTTTGCTTCTTGACAATGCGCACATCTTGCACCTGGCATAAGTTTCCCTTGTTTTCTCTCTAAAATATTCTGAGTCACTCTGAGACTCAGTCGAAACACTCCTTGTGTTTGAGATGCACACCTTCCATACGAGTTTCAGAAGAGAAACAATTGAAACTTATCCAGCTTCATTACAAACTCATATATTCAATCTCTCGAACAATCATACATGAACAAAATGAACCGAATCATACACAAAGAAATTAACATTCATTCAATCACACATGAAATGAACACAGTCCAAGGATTTGGGACAATCTCTGTTTGTTCTATTCATTCATGAAAAATAAAATACATAGTGTTTATGCTACTCTACTATGTTCTACCAATCTCTTACAATACTCATACATTCTTCTACCTCTGTCCCTCTCAGTCTGATCTATTACAATGCAACAATGAACTATCTAAGGAACGCCTCCACGAGCTCTCTCGTCCTATCTGAAAGCTATCCTATCAAATTCAAAGCTGTTACCTACTCTATCCTATTACAATAAATACTAGTTATTGTCAAATAGAGTTAACACTCCATATCTGCAATCCATTACAATCCTTCGAGACTTTACAAACAAGTTACACTTTAAAATTTTGTTTTCAAAATTATCTCAACAATTGATTTAATTCTGAGTTAAATGCTTGATTTGATACTCAGTCCTGCTGAGATGTCATTGTTCCTTTGCCTCCATGCTTGCATTGTGGACTTGAAGGCGATGCTCCTGCATCAAACCCCTTCCAAGTAAGGAGGCCATCCTTTTTAATTGGGGTGTGCTAATTGGACCTCATCTTCCCTCTCACATTCCTTTCAAGATTATAGTACAGGTTTGTGGTTGGGACATTCCTCAAACACTGATAGACGAAGGTTAGTCTGTTAGTATTTTGTCCTCTCTTGCTTGGAAAACTTTGGGTTATCCTCTGCTTGTGCTAGTTACCCATACTCTATTTTCTTTTAACAAAAGAACCAGTCACCCTTTAGGGATCCTTCCTCAGTTTCCCGTAACTTTGGGAGAGAAAACTGTCTTTATTGATGTCATGGTAGTCCAATACCCCTTGGATTTTGATTTACTCCTTGGGAGAGATTATGTCTATGCCATGAAAGTTATTGTGTCCACTCTTTTTCATGTGATATCTTTCCCACACGATGGAAGAATGGTGATTATTGATCAACTTTCGTTCGTTGGCCCTGAGTTGACCATAAAATCAATGACCTCCCTAAACGGTTCTTATTTTTAGATAGTATCACCCCCGCCACAAGTAAATTATGTGGTGTTGTCTCTCATGCCTTCATATACCGATAAATATGAGCCTCTCACTGTAATCTCAACATCTTATGACTTAGATACGATAGTTGACATGGTGATCTCTTTGGTAGGGCTATTGGAGCTTGACCTCCTTACCACTATCACGACCCTCGACATGTGTTCCTTCAAGAGTGTGTTTCTTCCATCAAGTGAATATCTCTTGGAGGCCATGACTGAGTTTTTTCCCTTGACATGGTTTCCTTCTAGAGCACTATCCTCTTGGAATCCATGATCAAGAAGAGAGTCATTGAACATGGTTTTTTGATTTCAAGCTTGTTAAAAAATGAAACCAGCTACGAGGATAGTTTTGCGTCTCTGTGGCAACCTCGTTAAAAAATGAAACAAATGTTATGAGCATAGTTCCTATTTTTGTGTCAAGCTCGTCAAAAAATGAAACAAAGGTCTAGGGATTGAACT
Source organism: Picea sitchensis (assembly GCA_010110895.2). Taxonomy (NCBI): domain Eukaryota; kingdom Viridiplantae; phylum Streptophyta; class Pinopsida; order Pinales; family Pinaceae; genus Picea; species Picea sitchensis. Next base: position 95,865 of record SNQJ01S0014157.1, read on the forward strand.
TGGATTCTCGAGCATAGTTCCTGTTCCTGTGTCAAGCTCGTTAAAAAATGAAATAGTTTTTTCCCCTCTTTGATTGAGCAAAGTACTTTGTTATGTATAGTATTTGAAACTTCTTTTCATCCTCCAGCTATGTCATGGGACGAAATGAATCTTGGGGGGAAATGCTTTCAACCTCTGGACTTCATGCTGAAGTTAAAGTCACTAGTTTCTTAAGCTGGGGGATAAGTACCAACCATCCCTGTTTTATGCATTGGGAAGTCACAAGTATATTTTTATCTGGTTCAAGCTTGTGTAAAAATGAAACCACCTACCTCAAGCATAGTTTCCTCTGGTTTGAGCTTGTGTAAAAATGAAACCAGGTCGAAGCATAGTTTTGGCTAGTTTTAAGCTTGTGTAAAAATAAAATCTATCCCAAGCATAGTTTTGTTTTGTTTTAAGCTTGCGTAAAAATGAAAACAATCCCAAGCTTAGTCTTTATTCTTTCTCATGCTCGTAAATACATGAGAATGTAACCGATTAAACTTTTATCACTTTTTCAGACTCGTAAAGGTTATACGAAAAAGGAACACCCCAGAGTTCCCTTTAAGCTCTTTTTAGACTCTCTAAACATGAAAAGATTGTTGAGCGATCTTGTTCTTTTCACGCTTGTTAAAGTATTTGAAGAAAACATCTGTTGAGCGGTAGATTATCTCTTTTTCAGTATCACCAGACTATTTTACAAAAAAGGACATTATGGAGTTCTCTTTAAGTGTTTTTTAGACTCTCTAAACATGAAAAACCCCTGAGTTTTCTTTCTTTGGACTCTTTAAACAAACATTGAAAGGTCTATATGGGACCGAACTACTCCTTCTTAGGGTTCGTTAAACATACTCCAAAGGAATCATACGAAGGATGAGCTTACATTTCAAGCATATGTTATCTTGCTCAAGCTTGTGTAAAAATAAAGAGGTGCTCGCCAGAAATGGTGGGGGGAAAATTGGGAAAGAAATGTATCTACACCTGTATTCTATGGAAGAGTCTCTTTTGAACATGACACCCTTTCACTTGCTTTGTGTCTAGGTTGGAAAATATTCTTGTCTCTTGATCATACTCCTTTATAAAATTACCCTTTGGTCTGTGATCCATGTTGTTGAGTCAGTGTTGCCAAGACAATTTTCGTGTTGTCAATATGTTCAAAGAGAATTTCAACCCGGAAAGCCTTCTATTGCATCGACCATTTCTGAAGTCATTAATCCTTCTATTGCGTCGGCCATCCCAAAGTCAGTCCCGAGTCACTTGTTACTCTGATCTACATCAAATATTGTTACCCGTTTTGTGTCATTTATGGGGGATACATTAAGGTCCTCCTGTGACGAGTTTTTTCCTGTCTAATTCAACTCATTATCCAGGAATTTAACTTAGAAACTAATTGGTACCTTGGAACTTGCATGCCTCAATGGAAGGTTTCCTCTCTTTCGATAGTGGGTTTTCATTATTAACCCCTGATTGGGAGATTCTGTCGAGTGTTCGACTTCAACTCATTGATTCACATTCGTTGGATTGTACCAGAGTACCTTGGGAGTCATTGAAATTAATGGTGATTTCCCTCGCACTTTTTAACGATATTCATTAATGACCGATAATCAAGTGGTTTCTATCATGTTCAACTTCAGCACATGTATTCACATGGTTAGATTCGTACTATAGAGTGGTGGAGATGAAGACCTTGGATCTTTCCTAACAGATTCAAGTTGTGTTGGAGTATATTCAAATTGTATTGTTTCATAGATCCACAAGTATGTCTCATGTCTATGTTCAAATTTGAGTCTTTAACACATAGATCCATAGTGTATTTTTGGTGGCTATGTTTAGATTTGAGTCATATTGGCATGGATCCACAATGTATGTTTGGTGGCCATGACTTGTCTTACTTGACATGGATATTTGCATGTCATCATTTATGCTTTGAGTCATTTTCATTCTGAGTATGGGAATTCCTACCTCAGTGATGATGCATTATTGTATTGTATTTCCTTGTTTGTTGGTAGGTTTTCGATCGACGTGTTCCTTGTTCCCTACACACACTCAACAAAGTATTTTAGCTATCACTCTGTTCTAACTTCTTACTTTGGGGGGATCTTTTTTACACATTATTTTTGTCACTCTTATGACCGTTAATGATGTAAACCTATCCTTTGTCTTTAGAAGGATCAGTAGCCTGAATTCCTGAAGAAAGAAGGGAGAAGAAATTGTATTTTCCTTTGTAAAAACCCTATTAAGGAAGATTGCTGCAGGATGCACTATACACAGGGTGTGGAGATGCTTGATCATCACACTCTGATCTGAATCTAGGCCACGATGTCTCCGCAGGTTTCCCTATGGCTAGGGTGCGACGATTTCTGTATGTGGGAAAAACGAGCATCTTCTCGATGCTTCTAGAAGGAGAAGCTTCTATGGTGAGGTGGCCTCCAAACGGTTTGGATCTTACTCGCTTTCATGATTTAGTGGGATCATCCTAACCTCCTCACCTTATCCTCTTCAACTTATAAAAGGAGAGGAGCTCTCATTGAGAAATTTAGCTTGGCTTAGAATTTAGCTTGATTGGGTTTGAGTAATTTTTGTAGCTTGGAGTTTTTGGGCCTATGTTGGCTTTGAGCTTTGCTTTGTCAAGATATATTGTGAGTAGATATCATATCTACACTCTCAGAATCCATGGATTAGAAGTGTGTGGGAAGCAAGGAACTGTTAGAAGGAACCTGACAACATCAAGGCATCTGGTTGTATCTTTCTTCCACATTCTTTAATGCAGATATACTTTTCTTTCCTATATGAATGTTATGTTTTCATATTGTATGATTCCTTGATCACGTACATAGTTTCATATCAAATAGACTCTGTTGTTCTTGTCTTCGTTGGCTTGTGTTTATTTGCATATATTTCTCCATAAGCCTTGTGACGGAGCTTGGATTGCATTGGCGAAGTCAGATCTTCGATATTTAAAAGGTATGTTCTAGATCCATTTCTCATTTGATAATCAAATCTAAGGAAAGAGTAGTGTATTGTCTTGTTTTTTTCTAGTTTCGTAGTGAAGCTAGGGGGATTTATTTGTGTCCGCACTTAACAATTAGCTCGATAACATCAGTTCAAAAAGATTTTCCAAATTAGCTATTCCTTTCGGGATCGTGTGAGACTTTGATTTGTCAATAGGTTGACCTGTCCGAGGATCGGTTCTTGTTGATTTCTCTTGGAATACTTCATCATCAATAGCTAAGTCTTTGAAATTATCTTGGTTAGTCAGAAAGTTTATGATCTGTTCATCCCCTTCAAATACTTTCCAATTAGAAATATTGTTGGGCACCGATGGCTTGTAGAGTAGTTCCACAGTGAATCGGGAGGTTTCATAATCCTCTAGAGGTGATAGCCTTGAAGAAGTTGTGGCCAGGGAATCGAAAAGAATATTCTTTTCTCTAGGAATCACGGTGATATTGAAAGATTCAAAATGATCTATTAACCTATGCACTTCCTGTTGATAATTCTTTAGGTGTGGGGAATTGCAACATATAGTATTCCTTACTTGTCTAACGATAATTTCAGAGTCTCTGAAAACCTTCAATTCTTTGACATTTAAGTTGATGGCTTTCTTTAACCCTTGTACTAACTCTTCATACTCGACGGTGTTGTTGGTGCACTCAAATTATAGCCTACATGATAGAAAATGACGTTTACCTTTAGGATCAATGAGGATGCACCCTGCTCCTGACCCTTCTTGTGATTTAGATTGATCAAAATATAGGGTACAACATTGTGGGCAAGGTGTGTCAGCTTCCCACTCCCTCTTTCTTTCCTCTTTCCCTACTACTAGCTCCGAGCTTTCCAATGCAGGTTTTTGGCAGAAGAGGGTTTCTTCTGTCGATATTGGTGATTTCTCTTGAAATTCCATTTCAAAGTTCTAGGTGAGAGGGACATCGGACAAGAGAGGGGAAAAGTTCCTGAAGTAGGAGTTGCAGGAATAATTGCGTAGCACAGGGAACTCTGTTGATGAGGGTTCGTTCAAGGTTTCTAGGTCAGTGACAGTGTGTTTCAGATACCTTTCCCTATTGATTTTGATCATATTTTTGTATCCCTTCAGTGGCAACCAAAGGTGTGCTCAGTCTGTACTAAAGTATCTGTTTAACTTCTTAGACCAATCTCAACTTAGTAATAACCCATAGGCCTATGGGATATCTACTACAATGATGTCAATCAATTGCACAAACTTGGGATGTGTGGATATTCTGATCATTACATCTTTGAGTTCCCCCATGACCTTAACCCGGGTTCTGTCTAGTTGTATTACATGTTTATCGCTCTTGAGAGGAATGGCATTTAATTTTTTGCAAATAGACAAGGGCATAACATTGGAAGATGCTCCTGAATCGACCAAACAATTGTGGAGGTTCCTGTTGAAGACTTGAAACGTTAAGAGGAATGGTGGAACAAAAGGATTTCCCTTCCTATCTTTTGAGAAAATGTTTACAATTGGTTTAATCACTAGATCTGTGGGAGATAGATTTCTTTCCCGACCATTGCTAGTCATAGGGTTTTCTACTGAGTTCAAATCTTGTAGCATAAATTCCTTCTACTGAGGGATCCTGCATATGTCCATAACTGATATATTAGCCTTTAACTTCTTCAAATCTTCAACTACGTTGTAATCCATTTTGGGTGATTCTCAGGTGTGGATGCTTATAGGTTTTCTACTAGGAGAAAAAGGTGCCTTCAGGTGATCGAGAGTTGTCTTACTCCTCAAAGTTTGGGTGGCAACGATATATTTTGAGACAGGTGGACCTTTACTTTGCGTTTGTGTAACCGAGACTTCCGCGGGTTGTTCTTGAGACTCAAACAGGTCGTCGAAAGGAATGATTAGGTTGGGGTCCCATATCAACATGGATGTATCTTCCGATGGATCAATCTCTTCCTAATCAGAAACATTCATAACTGAATTGGTTGGTTGTTCAATCGGGGAGACTTCGTCTAGAAACTGATTGGCCATCAAGTTCATGGAATGCACCCATTGAGGGAAATCTCTTTCAGAGTGGTTTTCTTGGTGGTAAGTACAAAAATAATCAGATGCTACATTTCCCAGATAAATATTTAAGTTAGCTGGGGGAGGATCAATTGCTTTGAACGACAAATTTATTTTAAAGAAAGGCTTATAGGGCCTTTGGCCTTGGTTTCCTTCCCTTGCATTTCTCTTCATGTCTATGATCTCTTTTGATAATTTCTTGACCATGCGTTGTAGGTCTCCTATGTCTCCATTACCCTTGTCAGGAGTCTGTTCTGCTTGTTTTCCCGGTGGTCTAGTCAAAAGGAGTCCTCTCCTGGGAGGAGGTTGAACTTATTTCTTAACTAAAGAGACATGGCCTTCTTTACACCCTTTCATTTGGAATTCTACCATTTTGGCTCCTTCAAAATTATCAGCTAGGGTTTGTTTGGAAACCCTTTTCACAAACATGGAAATAGAGGCTGGTAGAGCATTAGCATTTACTTTGATTTGCAGCTCCTGAGTAGGTTTATCTTCGGGCTAGAACTTGTTCAATATGGTTGTGAATCTTTGATTGAAATCTTTAACCTTTTCTTTCGAACTCATGGTGGTGGTGAACAATTCCGCTATCAAATCTCCTGTAGTGGTTTCTTAAGCAAATTTGTCTAGAAAATATTTCTGAAACTTTGTCTATCTAGTTATAGATCCTACAGGCAGATTAAAATACCACGTGGAAGTGGAATTTTCAAAGTATAGGGGAAAATTCTGCATACTACATCTTCATGTTGGACGTTCATAAGTTTGATCACTAGTTTGAACTTCTTGATACAATCTTTAGGAAATCCTGAGGTTTTGGGGTCAAATTTAGGGAGTAACTTCTTCGGGTGTCGGGGAGGATTGTGTACTCATCCTAGGATAGCCAAAGCGTCTCTGGCCAACCAAGTTTGGTTGTTCTGAGGTGGGTTTTCCCCTTCTTCCTCATGGTCATTGTTGTTCTCCATACCTTCAGAATTTGAATTAAACTCTTCTTCTTCCAAAAAATCATCTGGCTTGGAGACGTTGCCGACCGACGTTTCAAGGATACTATTCAGAGGATGTTTGATTTCGGTGATTACAAAATCTATTGGATCTTCAACTGTGTGCATGAAAACCTCGTTGGGGGTGTCGACCACTGGTTTTATTATTTGTTTTCTTTGAGGAATTAGAGGAGATAGGGGTAGCACACCGATTTGTCAAGCATAGGCTCTTGTGATTCTTCTGAATTGATTTAATTCCTCGCGAGGAAGAGCGTAAGGTATATCAGGGAACAATCTTTATTCCTCGGGCTGGGGCGAGTCACTCATTTCAGGAGTACTCAACGTGTGTGGGCTGTCTTGGGAATGACTAGCCATGCATGTGGGCTATTATGAATCTATAGGCTGTTTGAAGTACTATGTGAAATATGTTTTCATCCATTCATTCTCAGGCCCTCCTTCTAGCGCCAATTCTATTGATGGGTCCTAAATCCTTTAATTCAATAGTAGGAACCAAACCCACCGCCAAGGCCTAATTAGACTCTGCAACATTTAATGGTGGAATGGTTCTCCAGATATTGCAATCCGACCAATTTATTGATGGGATTTATGTTTTCTTGTGAAGGCTCCTCCTTCAATTTTGACTATATATTTTTGTATTTTTCTCTTGGGTGGGACCGATATGAGATGTAAGATGGTATAAACCAAATTGGAAACAAATAGGATTAAGTTCTAACTATTGGGGAAGAGGCTGACCTTGGGATAACCCACTACTCAAGCATGCAGATGACAATATTATACCCCAAGGCCTAGTACTAATACGTTAACCATGTGAGCATTCGATTACTATCTGAGACACTTAATTATCAGAAAGAAAACAAATATGCGATATGATAATGGAAAGAAAAATAATTCACCTACACTAATCATCCATCACATGATAACACAATGATTCATCTTCATCATTAAAGTAAATAACAAAAGAACATTGCACCAGATAACTCGATGATAGATTAAATAGCTCTTACTCATTACAACATCATTCATGAAATGAGATAGGAAATAGTTCTTCTCCACGTCCAATCATAGATGCGTTTGATGAAAATAACTTTGTCTTTGGTCCATAAGGACTTCTCTATTAATGATAGCTTAGAAATAATTCTTGACAAAAGCAAAACATAAGAGTTTCTTGCAACAACCATCGACCTCTAACTAATTGGTCGACGTTCTTATTTATAACATAAAATTCAATTGAAAATAACAACTAAGTGTAGTTTAACAAAACAAAATTCGCCACGTGGCGTCTTGTTCTAACAGTTTCTTTAACAGTCAACTGAAGATATCGCTTGAAAGGGGTGACTTTTCTCTTACTCTGACCAACTGATGAATAGTTCCTCACAAATTTGGGCCCATGGAAATATGTGCTGTTCCATTGGAGCTGTGTAAATTCCTCTAATCTCCACCACATGCGCCTGGTACTTCACTAGACTAGTGTTTAACTGCTATAGCACAGTCTGAGACTTAATCAGATGTTCCATAAATCATTGCACTTATCTTGGCACTGCGTCGGTCACCTTCGCTAGCTCTTTGACCCATAATGAGTCTTTCTTGGTATGTGATCCGACTATGTTGCACAAGTCAACGAAGTCGTTGGGGGCACCGAACTTGGGGAGTCTGATTTCCTTAATCGCCATGTTGATTTTACCCCAATGTTTCTCGCATTTGGCCCACTACTCTTGAATTTCCTGGTGTGGTCCCTAAGACATCTTAGCCCAATACTCGGCTGATCGCTTCATGTGATCAATGCTGCTTTTGCTCAACATCCAGATGCCGTGTTCTTCTTTATCAATGCCCTATTGGACTGCATCAATGTATTCGATTCTATCTATGACTTGCTGCACCTTTTCATACCACCTCTCCATATTCTTGCATGTTGCAAATGCCATGAGGGTGTCTTCTTGGAGCTTGACTATCTTCACAGTAAATAGGTGCCTCTCTTTTTTGAACTTGTTGTAAGCTTCTTCGAACTTGCTTCTTAGGTATACCACGGTTTGAGTGGTTCCCTTATAGTATTCGGCCATGTGGCGCAAATGTTATAGTTCCTTCAAGGTGGTGACCAACTCTTTTTTATCCCGTTTGGCTCTGTCCAGGGTGGCATTTGAGATCGCCATCCCCACGTCGATGAGCTCATATGTTTTGGCATTTTCTATGTTTATTAAATTCTTCTATGTGGTGATGAGGATGGAGAAATCCAACGTGATCCTCCTTTTCTTTGTGGTTCTTTGGATGATGGCCTTTCTCTTTTGATCGTAGAAGATCACGTATATATCGGCTACCTCATCTACAGGTTTGGGAATTTGATGATCATCCCATGTGAGTGTGTTTCCCATATTTCCGGTGGTGTATACTTGTTCAAGATTGGGTTCATGAACTTCTTTGTTGTGCTTTGAAGGCTTGGCCTCTGCTTGTCGCTTATCGAAGATCTGAGTATCGAGAAAAATAGAGGCATCAGGAAAAGACTCAATACTTACTTGTTCATCGACTGTTGGAACGTCGATTTCATTTTGTGGGGATCCTTCCTTAGGCTCGTCTGGTTCTGACTTGTCCTTCGGGCTATCTACTTGAGTTTTCGGCGCATCGAGCCTCTTTGTGCTGAGAACACTTTCGGGTTCTATTTCCTTTCATGGGACCTCCTGGGATTGAACCCTGGGATCAGGAGAAGAAGTCTTTTCAGATTCCTTTTCCTCCTGGATACACATAGGGGTCTCACGTGATGCCTCCGGGCTCTCATCATCACAATATATATTTATAAACTCGCTCAAAGGATTAGGCGTGCTTGTTTCCACTGATACCCAACCCATATCTAGTTGAGTCATCACACCTTCTAGTGATCTGACTGGTGGCATTGTGGAATCAGGGTCACTTGACCCATTGATGTTACCAAGGTTTATGAAATCAGGTCCACTTGGCCCCGCTGGGCTTTCTTCTGGTCTATCGGTTGGAAGCCTTGGCATCCTGACGAGGTCCGGGTTATCCCGCATCTGCTTCATTATCTGCTGGCCCTATTGATACACAAGTACCCCTACCTCCCATGCATCTTGAGCCTCGGGGAAATTCCTATCTTGTATCGGGGTTACCTGGGAAATCTCTGCTATTTCAGTGGATTCCTAGGGAGATTCCACCGCTCCGACTGATATCATTTATTCTCTCGTCATGATGGTATTTTGAACTGTTTGTTCCAGGAATGTCACTTGCTCACCCCAACTCATAGCCTTGAACCTAGTTTCCTTAGGGTCATCCATCCTCATCATCACCTCTTCCCAATATTGAGCATTTTCAGTGAATATTTCATCTTCAAACCTGTCATGGGCGTATGGCCAACATGACGATACTTGTGATGTGTGCTTCATGACTAAACCTTTTGGGTTGTGCTTGCAAAAGAGACCAGTCTGGAAATAGAACTCCAGTTGGTTCAACCCTTCTCATTTGGCTTGATCAATGTCCTTCACTATGTAAAAACCAACATGAAATCCATAGGGTATGAAGGCCCGCTTCTTATCTTTTACCAAAGTAGCATTGTAACTTTGCAGGATGGTTTGATAACATATTTACCCTACTATTAGTCGATCGGGGACATATACAGGTAGCATATGGGGTGCTCTGGTGGCATCGAAAACCCTAAGGTAGGTATCGTGGTCATCGAGATACCAGTGGCCAACTTTCGATATAATCTTTTTGGATGCATCCAACAGCCTTGGGCACTCTTTCTTGAACAACAAAAAATAAATGCATGCGATAAATGGGTCGCAGATGAGAGAGTAGGATTTCTTGTAACTGTTCTCCCACAAGATGTTGAAATAAAGATGGACCAAGAGCTCTGAGGTGTGCCAACAAAGGCATTTCTGGCGCAGACGACATCCAATAAATAGGATTCCATGTAAAAGGACGGGGTCTCTCCCTCTTTTGGTGTCTGAGCTTGTCATATGCAAGCTCTTAGCTGTTTGGAGATGATGGCACCCCAATTGAAATTTATTCCAGAAGTGGCTACAGTATAAGCTAGAGGCATCTAAGCCTTTGAAAACCTGGAGCAGTCTTTCTCCCCATGCAATCGACAGAGGAGGGCCATTAGATAAATGTATGGCTCCCTTAGGTTGGATGTCGCGTACCAGTTGGAGGTCCGATTGGTGAAATTTTTATCCTCTCTCAACCAAGATGCCATCACCTTGCTAGTGTCATGTTTCTCATAGAAGCTTTCAACAAAATTGGTATTTAGCCATTCTTCCGACTCTCTGAGCTTGTAATAATTCTGTACTTCCACTGGAAGGAAAACCCCAACACATCCACCATTTTCGTCATTAATCAAACATCTTTGCGTGTTAGTTTGATCGGTAATCCATTTAAGTAGTTCTATGCAGGGGAATACCAGTCCTACTCACCGCCATGTGCAGGTACACCTTTCGGACATTCGGGAGGACTTCATCGTCGAGTTTTCTTGTATCAGGATCATTGTGCGGGGTATACTCGGGGAATTCCTCTCACTTGATTTTCTTGATAATTTCTTCCCAACGCGAGAACACTGTCTTGGTTTCGATGTTTTCCTCTGTGTCTCCAAAGGCTAGGGGCTGAATGAAAGACTTCTTGGTGGATGTTTTGATGATGGGCATCGGCTTTGGAGCAAAGTCCAGTTGTTTTGTGACCGTTGGGGAAGAACCTTCTCCCACATCTGGTTCCTGTAGCTTTGGTTCTCTTGGAGATCTCATGGTAGTAGGTTTCTTTGGAGGCATTGTTCTTGCAACAAAAAATGATCCTTCAGGCATGTGTACAGAGTAACATTGGATAAAAACATATAAAATGAAGCGTAAAACATCCATGGACTGGTACATACATGTAACGCTTACTAAACCTGTTGTCTAATACTCACTGGACCTTGGAAGCTTTCCCCAGATTGCTCATCTCCCTCCTCTGGATGTTCCGAACTTCCTTATGCATAGAATAATATTATTTACAATGACCCAAATGGATTTAACGGGAGAGATCCTATTAGTCATATCAACCAATTAATTCAAGTGATGGGTGAAATTCAAAACAACCTACAACCAAATATCTGCAAATAAATTCTACGTGAGTCGACGATGGGGGCGCAGAGGGTGATGCACTGTATCATGATTGCTCAAACGATCCTTTTGAGTCACGCACAAATTAGAAACTAATGTAGGATTTTGGAATTAATTAGTTCTTTAAATGCTTCAGATCCATCATATCTTAGAGCTAAAACATCCCATCATGTCGCTTTCTTAGTGGGTAGATCAAGACTCGATGATATCCTTATGTATGTTCCCATTGGTATCCTCCTAAAAAATTTCTGACATCGACGTGTTTCGTTTTATGGCGTTGGTTCAGGGACTGACTTGGGTCTCGGGAGCTAGTAATGACTCAGGAAAACTAGATTGTATGTTTAACCACTTGGGAAACGACATATGGAAAAAGAGGATAGATGTTTTGATCATACATATTAGTTGGCATTGGGTCTTTCGACATGAGATGTGTATTAAAACCTGGAATTTTCGAGGCCGAACGGTATCGGGGTTGGCGATCGGGGATTGACTCATCACGGTCTCTAAGGGATATCCTTATAAAAACTTGCCGATGACAAAAGTTATTGAGGATTTTTTTTCAGACATAGTTCCATCGTGTAGTTCCCTTGTGGGTTATCATCCTCTAAATCCCTGATGCTCAAAACGTTTCGGTCACCAACGATTGGTGATATCATTTCTTTATTCGTGAGCGCTTACCCTTTTATCCTTTCGCCGATGCCGAAGGGATCGGTCATTGACGATGTCCTCGATGATTCTTGTCGCGAAATAAATCTCATGTATTCCGACGCCGATGAAAATTGGGACTCAAGAACTTCGGTTCTCTCAAATGTTTTCTTTCACGCTTAATCCTTCCCGATGCCGAATTCCTTGAGCGCGTCGGGGAAAGTTTTGACTTTCAATTCTATAATTTAGATATTAGTCTTTTAAGTTATAGATTTTCACATATTCAAGCAAACTTTAAAAACTAAAATGGAAAACAAAATGATAATCAAAGGCAACATTTTCCATACTGAGGTTGAATTAGACAGTGAAAAAGATCAAGTGGTACCCAAAAAGTAAATTTTAAAAAGGATTTTTAGGGTGTGTTGAGTGCTCAACAAAACCCAGAGCTAAGGGGAGCCCAAGGTATTTTATTTTTTCCCAAGAAGCATAGCCTGAGAACCCCAGGTAATGGGAAATTCATTGTATAGTTTGATGGTCTACATTCCACCCATACACTACACATTTCCTTTTGTTGATGAGCGCTCTAGAGATACTGTAGAAGCTTTGAAGGATTTCGTTGAAGATCTTGGCATTCTTTATGGAGGCTCCACCCAACATAAGAGAATTGTCTGCAAATAGGGCATGATTGATTGGATCAGGACCCTTCATCAAGCTAATTCTTGGGACTGTCCCAAATTTCTTTTCAGTAGTTATCTTTCTGCTTAGAGAATCTGCCATCAAGATGTACATGAAAGGGGAAAGAGGGTAGCCTTGCCTTAATCCCCTCGAAGCTTGGATATAATTATCCGGTCCACCATTCACTAGTAGAGATATCCAAGGCTTTTTAGTACAAGATTTAATAAAGTTTACAAAGTCTGGACAAAAACTAAAAGAGAGAAGGAATTTATAAAGGAAGGAGAGGTTTACCCTGTCAAATGCATTTTCCATGTCGAGCTTTATAAGCATCCCTTGCTCCTTTTGTTGATGTTTGGAATGCATGTATTCTTGCACATGAATTACATTATCCAAAATATTTCTCCCTTTGAAAAATCCACCTTGCATGTAAATGTTTTGAACCTACAAAAAATAGATCTAGCTAAACAATAATACACACATTTGCAAAGAGAATTGGAAAAGGAAGAAGGAGAGAAAGAATGGAAGAATTCTCATTAACCGTTTTGAATAATGAATAATTTACACATGATATACTCTGTATAACTAAATGAGTTCGACTTGAGGTGAACCAAGTCACCATAGTGGTGGTATAGAGTGATATGGACACACACCAACAGTTACGGAAGTGAACTGCCACCTATTCTAGTCTCTCAGGCAATTACAGGAGTGAACTGCCACCTAGTTGAGTTAACTAGTCAACTAGTCTTCAATTAACTGACTTAACAGAGAGTAGTGAGGAGTTAACTCAAGGAATCAAGGCTAATGCGCCACTTTGGTGATGATACCAAGGCAAGGTCGAATTATCATGGTGATGATCCCCATGTTGCATGGTGATGATCCCAATGCAACATCTAAACTCAACTCAACTAGTCAAACTAATGTGTCAACTGAAAGAGAATATTCTCCAGGTGGAATATTCTCTCCTAAAATATAGGGGACTAGATAATGAATAATTATGACTAATAAACAAATAAAAACCTTAGGAAAAATAAATCGTAGGTGTGTGTGAAGTAACAAGTAACTCCAACATTGCATGGGAGAAATGAGACTCCCTAGCAGAGGCTTAATTTTGTTTTCCATTAGCTTGGACACAATTTTGTATGAAGCATTGCAGAGCGAGATAGGCCTGAATATTTCGAAGGAACCCAAATTCACTTCTTTGGGGATTAAAGCTAGGAAATCAGAGTTAGTTCTACCTCCCACTTTGTCTCTTTGTTGGAAATCTTTAATCATTCTCAACAATTTAGTCTTGATTATTTCCCAACATGCTCTATAAAATTGGATTGAGAAACCATCTGGCCCTGGAGATTTGTCGGGCTCCATGGACCAAATAAAATTGTGGATTTATTCTTCATTAAAAGGATTCATGAGGGCTGAGTTATCATCCCAGCTTACAAGAGAGGGGATGTGTGAGAGGAAGTTGGAGGTGGCCTCCTCACAACCGACACCATCTTCATTGTAAAGGTTCTGAAAGTGAGTTTCTGCTGCTGCTTTAAGCTAATCAAAACCTTTGTGAATCAACCCATTTGCAAAGGCAATTTTAGAAATGCGGTTTCGGGAAAGGTGAGCTCTGAAATGTCGATGGAATAAAGAGGTTTTTCGGTCTCCAAATTTTATCCACAAGCCGCAAGACTTGAGTCTCCAATACTCTTCTTCTTGGTAGAAAGCGCAGAAGGTTTTGCTTGGAGCAACTTGTTATTTCTTTAATTCTAAATTAGTGATGTCCTTGATCTCCATTTCCAATTGTAGATCTGATAAATGCTGAACAATCTCTCGTCTGAGACTAGAGGGGGTATTAATGGGATGTTTAACCCATGATTTCAAAGCATGCTTTGTTTCCTTTAATCTATACTCCCACATAAAGCTTAGAGAGCCTGAAACTGGAGAGGACCAGGCTGTTAGGACAGTTTCCAAGAAACCTTCCTTATCTATCCAAAGAGGGATGAAACATAATGGAATTGGGCCCAAGTTTTCTTCGTCTTCCAAATGGAAGAGGATGGGTTTGTGATCGAAAGTCATTTTTGGAAGAATCTTGGTAGAGATTAACCTCCTTTCTTGCAGGAACGAGCTTTGGACTAAGAACCTATCCAAACGAGCTGAGATATGATCAGCCCCAACTCTATTGTTTGTCTAGGTGTAGAGTCCTTTCGAAGGCTTGCCATCAAGGAGGTCCCACTGATGAACTAGTTCCTCAACAAAGGGAAGCATTTGGTCATTGCCACTGTTTCCACCTCTCTTTTCTTTTGGTTCGAAAACTAAGTTAAGATCTTTGACTAGAATGATGTTCGTTGGGGAGAAGATATCTAAAACGTTTTCTAAAGATTGCCAACAATCTTTCTTCTCGGAGTAAAGGACATGAACATAAAGATTGAAGAGTGAGAGGGTAAGCTTACTTGAAGAATGCCAAAGTTTGGTGAAAATCTGGTGTTGAGTATCAAAACATATTTCTAGATGAAACTTGTCCTTCGCCCACAGAGTTGCGAGACTGCCTGAGGAGCCCCTTGCGCTAATGGATTTCCCTGCGTTTTTCTTCCATTTCAAATTGTTGATTTCTAGAAGTGTTTCCCCTTCAATTTTAGTCTCTTGGAGCATGAGTATCTCAAGAGATGTGATTTTCAAAATATCTTTGACTGCTTCGGCCTTCGATAGATTCCCCAAGCCTCTACAATTCCAAGAGAAAACACACATTATTTACTGGGATTGGAATGGGTAGGACCTCCCTTGGGGGGCCTTGTTCTGGTATTTCTTCTGATGGACATTTCAATAGTGGATTGGCTTCCTTGAATTTTTTGCCTCTCTACTTCTTCTTCTATAGATTGATTATGTGATTTCCTCCCTGCTCTTTTTGAGGGTCTCTCAAAAGACTCTTCTTCCGAGGATCCAGAGGTTTCCATTGGTTTCTTTTTTGTCATTTCTGCGTAGGAGGGGGAGGAAGAATTTCCTAATGGAGAACCAAATTGGGTTACCTATACATTGTCTTTCTCTACTGTGGGACGAAGGGTCTGCTACTCAGATTCCTCATTCGTTGGTTCAGGAGTTTCTGAAGGAGTGCTGAGAATTTTGAAAGGGTTTTTAGAAGCCTCTGGTCTTGAAGGGGCTGAAATCCTTTTCCCTTGAACCTTCCCTATGGTGGGAGAGCCAGTCCCCATTGGCACTCGTTTCCCTTTGGATCTGCTATTTTTCTTTGGTAGAGCTACTTTATGAACCCATGTCCATTGATCGCCTTTCCAGTTCTCCATCTCTTCCTCGAGCTTCTTTTTTCATTGCCTAGAAAAATGTCCATAACCATGACAATACCTGCATTTAAATGGAAGTTGTTCATTGTCCAATTCTTGGATGTGAGACTAGTCTACGATCGTTAATTGAATGGCTTTTGGGATCCCTACTTCCAAGTCAACTTTGATGAATATTCTTTCATAGAAATACTGATCCTTTCTCTCTTCTCAATTGATATATTTTCCGAGGGTGTTTCGAATGGATTCTATTGACTTCGGATTCCAACAATGCAAAGGGAAATGAGGAACACACACAAAAACTGGGACCGATGATGGCACATCTTGCGTTAGATAGAAGTTATGAGACCATTTATTTAGGTATAGGCCCTAGGGCCCCATGAAATATGGTTCATTCCTGAAGATGAGGTTTTTGTCTTCTATATTGTCAAAGACGAAGGCAAAGAAGCCCATACCAACAAGATGGCTTATGATACCTTCCTTAACTAGAGGAATTGATCCATATTTTATGAGAAGAAAAAAATGATTACAGATTATTAATAGGTGCTTAACAAAATAACAGAGATACAATAAAACTGGTTTTCTATTCAATAAGGAAATAAGTTGAAACTGTAAAATGCAGCGGAAACAAGCTTGCTGGAATGGTGGTGGCTTATCTCTGAGAAGAGATGTGACCACTGCGCTCATTTGAAAGAAGATGATTACAATGAGGCTATGAAGGTTTTTTTTACAATAAACAGTAATGCCAAAAATCCTAGACATCCAAAAAACTAACCCTAGGAGATGAAGTGCCAAAATTCATGTGGGCCCTGTTTGGGTAAGTTAGTACATCAACTTCTCGGGGTCATAACTTTTGCATACAATCTCCGTTTTAGCCGTGTGATAGCCAGTTGGAAAGGTATCGATGAGAATATTCATTTTGGGGTCTTATTAATGCCTTTAGATATAATTGAGAATATCGATCCCAAAAAACCTTCATTTAGGTCCTCAAAATGGCCCCATAAGTTAAAACTGCTAAAAATAGTAAATTGCTAAAATTGCCAGAAAGTTGTTTTGAGCAAGCTAGAAAATATGGGTGGCCACCGATATCCACCTAGATAAATACTCCCTTCTTAGGAAGAAATGGTCTCCATTGCATTGATTTCCCCCATCAGATGAGGAAATTTCTGCTGAATTTGGCCCCGGGTGAGCCACTTGCCTTGGTGTAGTAGCTGTCCTACTTTGACGACTCGATAAAGATGGATCCTTTGCTGTCGAGTTGCCTTGATCTGTGTGTCCACAATATGATCGATGGATGCCTGTTGTATGTAGTTGAGGTTGAGATCTGTTGGTGTTAGTTGTTCTGCTATGTCTGAGGTGTCCAATAATGGTAGGAAATAAGGGCGAAGGAGATCCACATTGAACATTGGGTGCATGCCAATGAAAGGAGGAATGTTGAGCTCAAAAGAATTATCCCCCATGACCTTGGTGATGGTGTACGACCCATAACAAAGTGGGTGAAGCTTTCGATGGGGTCCTGTAAGGCGTTCTTTCTGCAAGTGCAACCAAACTTTTTCGCCCACTTGAAACTTATGTGGCACCCAATGTTGATCATGGCACTGCTTGTACTTATCATTGGACTTTTGTAGGATATACTGAGCTTGTTGGTGGATCTATTGTATCCGCTCAATGAACCGGGTGGATTTTTTAGCTTCAGTTGGAGCAGGAGATGATTCGGTCGAGGTGACCGCAAGGGGAAGTGCAACATCTATGGGACCCAATGGTTGGAATCCCAACCCCACCTGAAAGGGGCTATGGCTAGTTGAGCTATGCAGGTCTCGGTTGTATCTATGTTGGACATAGGGAAGACTCTCATCCCATGTGTGAGGGTTCTTTGAATTATACATGTGAAGGATATACACAATCATTCGATTTACGACCTCAATTTGGCCATTTGTCTGGGAGTGGAAGGATGTGGATTTGGTGATCTTGGTGTCCAACAGTTACCAGAGGCTCAACCAGAATGTGTTGAGAAATTGACTGTCCCGATCTGAGACAATGGTTTGTGGGATTCCAAAATGTACCCAGACTCGTTCAAAGAAGAGCTTGGCAGTGACCTCGACTGTGATGTTCTTATTGCAGGCAACCATAATCACCATCTTAGAAAAGCGATAAAAAACCACAAAAACACAGTCATTTCCCTGCTTGGTGGATGGGAGGCCCGACATGTAGTCCATTGAGATGGATTCCCATGGCATATCAGGAGTAGGAAGAGGGGTGTATAGGCCCTGTTTCTTATTGGTCGGTTTGGCAATAGTGCAGGCAGTGCAGGACTGTTATACTTGCTGACCCCCTTTCGAAGTTTCAGCTAGTAGAAATGTTTTTATAGCATTGCCACTGTCTTTTAGACACCAAAGTGTCCTGCCACCCAATTGTAGTGGGCTGCCCAAATCAGCTTCGCTCGCTCGCTTGATGGAACACATATATGACCCATATGACACAACAACCCATCCTGAATATGGAAATTATAGACAACTGCATTTTCACCCAACATTTGGTAGGTGGCGGTGAAGTTCAGGTTTGTCTCATAGAGTTGGGGCCATCCAGAGGTCTCATGTCCGCAAGAGTCTAGTACCGTGCTGAGTTCCATGACTGGCGGTCTACTGAGGCAATCAACGACGTGATTGGTGCTTCCTGTTTTATACTTGATGTTGAGGTGGAATTGTTGCAAGTATGTGGACCACTTTTTATGGCGATCATTCTGCAATTTTCCTTGTGTCTGCATGAACTGCAGTGGCTTATGATCAGTGTGAATGACTATCTCCTTCCCAAGAATGTAATGTCTCCACTGGCGGCAGGCTTGCATAATGGAGTACATTTTTTTGTCGTAAGTAGGGTATTTACAGACAACATCTGATAGTGTCTCACTATGATAGGCCACGGGGTGGACGTGCTGAGTGAGAACGACACCCACCGCATAGTCTAAAGCATCTGTCTCGATCTCAAAGGGCTGCTGTAGGTCTGGTAGTGAAAGTACTAGGGCTGAGCACAAGCGTTGCTTCAAATTGTCGAACGCTTGTTGTTGGGACCGACCCCACGCAAATTTTTCCTTAGCACCACCCCTAGTTATTTGGTTGAGGGCCCATGCAATATGGGAGAATCCCAACACGAACCTGCGGTAGAAATTGGTAAGGCCCAAGAAGCTCCGAAGCTCAGTGAGTGTGGTTGGGGCTGGATAGTCACGGATGAATTGGATCTTGGCTAGATCCACATGTATGCCATGCTGATCAATTATGTAGCCTAGGTAATGGACCCTGTCCATGCCAAAGGAGCATTTTTTCAAGTCGGCATATAGCTTGTGCCGCCGCAGGGTGTGCATAACCTGCTGAATATGCTGCAAGTGTTCAGCCCAAGTCTTGCTGTAAATGAGAATGTCATCCAGATACACCACCACAAAAGTATTGGTGAATGGTCGCAGGATATCGTCCATCATACTCATGGAAGTGGCTAGAGAATTTTTCAAACCAAAGGGCATGACCAACCATTCAAAAAGGCCTTCCTTTGACTTGAAGGCGGTTTTCCATACATCTGTCTATTCTATCGGGACCTAGTGGTAGCTAGACTTCAGATCAATATTACTGAAGTATTTGGCCCCCGTGAGTTGATAAAGGAGGTCGTTGATTCAGGGAATCAGGTACCGATTTCTGACTGTGATTTTAGTCAGAGATCGGTAATCAATGCAGAGTTGCCAGGTTCCATCTTTCTTCTGTACCAGCACGATTGGGCTCTCGCAAGGTGATGAGTTGGGATGGATGTGCCCCTTGTGGATAAGTTCTTCGATCCATCGCTTGATCTCCTCATTCTCTAACAGAGAGCTGCGATAGACTGGCCCATTGGGAAGCGATGCACTGGGGGTTAGATTGATGGGGTGCTTGATCTGATAGTGCAGAGGTACCCCAGTAGGTGAGGAGAAGATATCTGAGTATTCTTCCATGACCTTATCTACTTGCTTCTGCTGTGTGGAGAGGTTGGCCACAAAGACCCTAGATGTGGTTGTGTTCTTTCGCTTATTCTGAGAGCGAATCACAAAGAAGACAAACTTCCCCATCTGAGAGATGAACTTCTTGCATTGCTTAGCAGAGATCAAGGAAATAACACTAGGTGGGACTTCCTCGGGTATCCTGTACAATTTACTATTCAAAGTAATAATAACAGTACGAGGCCTAGACTCATATATAGAATGAGGTTTCCATAAATAAGGTTGGCCCAAAAGAACATCACAAACTTCGAGAGGAGCAACATCACACAATACCTCATCTTTGAAGGGTTTGATGTCGTACGACAGTCGACATTGTTGGCTGAAACAAAGATTGCTTCCTTGGCAGAGCCATCCAATGGTGTAGGGTTGTGGGTGCAGCGTTGTTGGTAGGGCCAACCACTTGTCGACCTCTATTGAGATGAGGTTCTTCTGGATACCACTATCAACGATGAAGTGCATCGGGGTGCCTTTTACCCACATCTGTGAATGGAAGAGGCATTCTCCCTCTTCTGGCTTGTCTGGTTCACCAGGATGGAGCTTGGTGGTAGCAACGGTGGCACTGGGTTCTGTGTCAATGATATGTCTTCCCCTTCCTGTTTCTGGATCAGAGTCTGAACCCACATTTGATTAAGAGGCTTTCACTTCGACCACCAATGACTGCTTTGAGCGACAACCAACAATGTTATGCCAAGGGCTCTTATGGAAGTCGCACCACTTCCCGGTATATTTCTTTGTCTTTTCAGTGTCCTTCTTTGCTTGCGGCTTGGACTGGTTGTCCTGATAGTGACCATCTTTTCTCTGTCCTTTGTTCTGTGGGTTGGGGCCGCCCTTTCCTAGCTTTTGTTGTGAGGGGTTCCTAGGCCCAAATTGTCGCGTCTTTTGTTTGAGCTTCTGCTTGATTTTGATGGCATATCGATAGGCCGCGCCCAAGGATGAGATGTCCAGAAATTCCATTTTGGTCTGGATGTATTTATGCAGGGTGCCATGATAATTGAGTACCAGATGTCGCTCTGAATCTTTGATACCCATCTTGGTGCGCAGGGTATGAAATATATTTGTGAAATCTGGCACTACTTGGTCTCTTTCTTGCCGCAGTGTGGTCCATTTGGTATACAAGTCCTCATAACTTCCGACAGGGTAGTATTGTTCCTTAATATAATCCTTGAAGGATTCCCAGGTGGTCATGACTATAAATAATGAGGGTTCCTCTATTTCCTTTTTCTCATAGAAAGTTTCCCACCAATCTTTGACATGGGGAACGACTTTGAGGAGCGCGAAAGTAATATTTTCTCTATTCGAAAAGTTATGGACAAAAAAATACCCTTCTAATAGATTAAACCACTTGTCTACAACATTTGCGTCTATCTGACCTTCAAATATAGGAATATCAAAGTTTATTTGTACCTTGAAGGGGGTGGGGCCTCTGCTCTAAGAAGATGCATCTCCTGTTGGTAGCCGCTGAAGGATTTGCATGAAACTATCCATCATCTCGTTCCTTTGTTGCGTGAGGGATTCATCAATCAACAGTTTGAAAGGATCTTCTGTCTCATCATCTTTATTTTCTCCTACCATGAGAGTTCGCTTGGGCGTGCGAGAGATTTTGTCCTCAAGAGAAATAAGCTCGAGACCCAACTCTTTGTACTCCGACCTCGTCGGGGACATGCATTAAGACGACAAGGGGTAGACCGCTCTGATACCATTGATCCAGATTTTATGAGCAGAACGAAGTGACTACAGATTATTAACAGGTGATTAACACAAAATAACAAAGATACAGTAAAACAGGTTTTCTATTCAATAAGGAAATAAGCTGAAACTGTAAAATGCAGCGGAAACAAGCTTGTTGGAATGGTGGTGACTTATCTTTGAGAAGAGATGTGATGGCTGCGCTCATTCGCAAGAAGATGATTACAATGAGGCTATGAAGGCCTTTTTTACAATAAACAAGAATGCCCAAAACCCTAGACATCCAAAAACCTAACCCTAGTAGATGAAGTGCCAAAAGTCATGTGGGCCCCGTTTGGGTAAGTTAGTACATCAACTTCTCGGGGTAGTAACTTTTGCATATGATCTCCGTTTTAGGCGTATGATAGCCCATTGGAAAGATATTGTTGAGGAGATTCATTTTGGAGGCTTAATCATGCCTTTGACTATCATTAAGAAGCTCGATTTCGAAAAAACTTCATTTAGGCCCTCAAAATGGCCCTGGAAGTTAAAACTGCTAAAAATAGTAAATTGCCAAAATTGTCAGAAAGCTATTTTGAGCCAGTTGGAAAAAGTGGGTGGCCACTGATATCCACCTAGATCAGGACTCTAGTTCCTCTACACCCACACGTCTACAACTTTGGGAGAGGGCCATAGGCCAGTGAACTGTCCAATGAGCCCTCGTTCAACTAAGTTCAACGCATATTGACACGTTTCTTCTGCAGGGAGGGTGACCGTATGGATATTATCATTTTTTTTCACAAATTTCTGCTGAGTATCTGACGCTGGACAATTGCAGCTGGCTGCAACCAGCTTCCTGAAAGCCACGATCTCTAGAGGAAGGGGGGGGGGGGGGGGGCNGGGGGGGGGGGGGAGCCTCAGGGCCCCCTCCTGGGGCCATGACAACTTGAAAAAGAATGAAAGGGGGGCGCACCAGAGCACTCGCACACACAACTCCAAATCTTTTTTCTATGAATATTTTAAACCATGCATGAGTTATTTAATTAATTTTTTTAATTATATATATATATGCAACGACATATAATTTTATAGTTGGAAACATGTTTAGATATTGAATGGTAATATTTTAATTTACATACTTTATTATTTATTCTAATAATCTATCTTGATATTAGAAGTAATAATATATTCATAATGGCAAACTATAGACATTTAATGCTTCACCTATAATTTTTTAATAAATCAAATATATTTTCCTACATTTCATCTAGTTACACCATATCTAGTCCATATCTAACCACTCAAGCTAACCCACCAAAGAGTTCTGATGATTCTTGTCAAAGTTTTGATGAATCTACTGAATTCAGGATTGAAAGCTTTGAAGTCCACCCATCATTTGAAGTCCACGGACACGTCAAATTTAAAAAAAAAATGTTGATTATGGCTATCATCACTTTTGAATCGTTTATTTTATTTAAATCCTGCTTTAATTTGAACTTTTAATTGTTTATCTGATTTAAACCCTGCTTTAATTTGAACTTTTAATTATAGTTAATTTAAATACAAAATAAACATATCTCCTCTTTATTAAATTTGTATATTAATTATGATTAAGTAAACATTAGTTAAGAAAATTATTTTCTCTCTTATTTATCCATTTATATGTTAAGAAAGTAATATATCCTAAAAATTAAATTATGGTTAAAGTAAACATTAATTCAGACAAAATTATTTTCTCTCTTATCTATCCATTTACATGCTAAAACAATAATGACATATACTTCAGATTTTAAGTTTTTCATGATGAATAATGATAAAGCTATTAAATTACAAAAAAAGTAATTGAAAAAATATTTATTAAATTTTTATATCAAATATTTTAGAGTTTTAATATTGAAATATGTATTTAATATTAATAATGATATATTTTTCACTTTTGTCTTATTTTGTTACCATCCCCATAATTTCAGTCCTAGGTTTCTTTTGTTTCTTCTTCCACTGGATTGGAGAAGAGGATCCTCCCAATAGACTTTCAGATGAACAACTACAATTAATTTTTTATATTCGTAGGGACATAGCGAAATAACAATTCTGTCAAGACATGATGGACCAAAAATTATCGGAGCTTTATGACTCATTCTCAAGCTAGCATCCATGCCAACACTGTCTAGAGTGTCATCATCGGTGTGCCTTTGTTCCAGTTTGGACGAATCCTCCTCAGAGCGATGGCTGCAGCGGTCACTCAGGTGTTTGATTAAGCCTCTCAGCTATGAATTTTGCCTATATTTTTATCATAGTTTACATAGTTTTGAGGCTTCCATTTAATCTAGGATTTATTTGTAAAAAATATGATAGTATTGGAAATGTTGATTTTGGCCTAAAGGGTAAACATTTGAAAATATTTGGGACTTGGTGTTGGAGTTGGTTTCCATTTTTGGCATCCAGACACTAGATCGATTGCCATGTGTATGGAACTTAATTTTATGAAGGTAATATAAATCTCTAGCTTACCAAAAAAAATAATGATATATTTAAATAATTACA